>VYZU01057627.1:0-14370 GCA_013401355.1 Ceyx cyanopectus | reverse complement strand
ACAATACAGGCCATGTCCAAGCTGTTGCAGTGAGAGTTATGATAAGAGTTTTCCTTTCTCCTTCATTACTGGGAAAGTTTTGCCCTATTTCTCTGGATGACATTGCCATGAGCAGGGCAAGTGAAGCCATCCTCCATGGCTATAAACTCACCCACAGCACATTGCCCTTGGCATAGCCACAGTTCTCAGACAGTTGTTCAGGTTCTTTGCCTTCCAACTTCAGTGAACAGCTGAGTGGAAGAGTCCTTGATTTTATAATTTTTTTCCTTTTTTTTTTTTTTCTGGGTACTAGAATGACCAAACCCCAGCTTTCCTGGCAAATGGGCACAGGTAAGAGAGCAAAACCATGCATACCCCACCCACTGGCCTTGGATTTCTCCTGTTTTCCAGCTAGTTTGCTGATGGTAAGGCAGAGTGGCTGACACAGAGAGCTGAGCTGCATGCAGAGCCCTGGGCAGGCTGGTGAGGGTCAGCAGGCTGGTGAGGGTCAGCAGGCTGGTGAGGGTGCTGCACCTAGGAGTGACCCTGCACCACAACAGGTTAAGGCTTCACCTGCTGGAAAGCAACTCCATGGAAAAAAAAAATGGGCTGAGTGGAGTCTGGGGGTTTTGATGTTGGATTTTTCCCCTTGAAGGAAGGAGACAGTCTCACTGCCTCTGGAAGACACAGCACAGCTGCCTTCCATCTTTAATGTCTGCACAAATGATAAGATCACACCTTTATGCCCCTGCCACCATTCAGAGAAGAGAGATACAGAAGAGGCAAGGATAAAAGGAAGAAAGCCTAGGAAGAAGGATAGTTTTATCTTTGCTTCTATCCTACTATATTTTTAAATCACAATAATTTAGTTTTCATCATCATATCTGTTTTGCCTGTCATGGTATCCATTTCTTACCTTGACCCATGAGGTTGTCCATCTTAATTTTCCCTCTCCTCTGTAGACAGGGAATGAATGAAAGCAGCTGGGTGGGCATCTAGCAGCCAGGCAAGTTTAGCCCCCCACACCTAGGTATTGGTTACATGGGGAAAATTCCACACCATGCTGGAAGGGATCTCCCCTTTAGCTGCCCACCATGAAGTTAAGCTTTTGTGCTGTGCTAGCACCAAATGTCTCAGATCTAGTTACATAAGTATAGCAAAGAAAACAAAACCCTCAAGCTTTTCAGATATTGCTTTTTAAAAGGTCTGTATAATTTATTATGGAATTTAAGTTCTTAGCCATTAAGTTACAACAACAATGCATGACTTGACATTCTTACAGTTGTACAGACACAATGGAAAAGACATAGCCCAGTGCTTAATCCAAACAATGCAGCCAAGTTAACACAAGGTTACCATAGAAGACAGTCAATTGCAAGTAGCTGTTGACAGACTAGCAAATTCAAGTGGTTCTCTTCATTTAATAGAACTAACTGGCTTCAAAGCTTTGGATTTGAGCTTCAGACTAACAAAGTGATGGAAACTCAAATTATTTTGCTCTTCAGAATTAAGGATATGTTCATTTAAAAATGCAGGATCATTACATTTCAGATGGTGAAAAGTAGCCCCAAGTCCAATGGAATTCTAATGGACAGTTTCCAGGCAATGCATTCTTCACAGACACATGCAATTAGAAAGACAGTCAACTTTTAAAATCTTTCTCAAGTTTTGCAATACAGCAGGATAGCTGAGGAGAGAGGTCAGGACCCATACTGAACAAAACCAAAAGCTTTCAGCTTTATTTGTGCATGTTTGTTTAATCTACAATTCCAATTCCCCAATCTTCACACATCACCTATGAGAGAAAAGAGCACATCAAGTAAAGATCAGTCTCAAAGACAGAATAAATAATTTTTATAGTTATTCTGATTAAAAAACAAAAACCACCAAAAAAAAGCCCCCAAACTAAAACCTATCAACCCAAAACCAACAACCCAACTAACTCTGCTGCCATCTTCCATTTCAGGAATTATAAATTCACCATGGCCCTATTATCAAACTGCATCTCTTCAACTTACCCAAGGGGAGTCTTGATCTTCCCTCTTTCACCCCATCTCCTCATCCAATTAGCCCAACCCTACTCAGTAAGCATATTCCATTTGTCAAGATACAGCTTTGATGTGTTTAATGTGCTGCCACTATCTGAATAAGATAATCATATACTCAATCTGACTGTGAGACAGAGCAAAATAAGTAGAGCAGAAAACAAAAACTAGGAAGGACCACTCTCCTTGTGACAGCAAGCTGTGAAATCAGTGTAAGCTACTGTGTGACATTTCACCCAGGCTGGTGGCTGAAAGGAGACATAGAGAAGAGTCTCTTGTAAAGCTGGGGAAAATCTGATTCACCCAATGGCCAACAGCAGGAACTCTACTCCCTCCAGATTAACCCAAGGAGATCTTGCCAACTCCTCTACTAGATTTCAGTTCCACCTCTCTGTAAATCTGCAGAATCAGTACATTTATTGATCTCAGTTCAGCACAGAAACACCNCAGATGCTTAGAGATGGCAGCAAGGACAAGTTGTTCCATCACCTTTCCAGGGATGGAGGTGAGGCTGACAGGCCTGTAGTTACCCAGATCCTCCTTTTTGCCCTTTTTTAAAGATTGGGACAACATTGGCCTTTCTCCAGTCCTCAGGCACCTCTTCTGTTCTCCAGGACCTTTCAAAAATGATGGAGAGTGGTCTAGCAATAACCTCTGCCATTTCCCTCAGCACTCATGGGTGTATCCCATCAGGGGCCATAGATTTGTAGATGACCAGTTTGCTCAACTGGTCTCTAACCCAAGTTGTCCTCTTATTATTAGAGGCCACACTTGTTTAGCATCCCAGAGTTAAGATGTATTAAGCCAACTGAAGTAGCATTTATTTAAGGTCTGCTCAAATTCTAGACATTCTTCTATGCTCAGGCTGGAACAAGGGAGAGAACAGCTGAGACTAAATGCCATGTACAGACCACACCCTCCCTTCCTCATGCCCCTGCCACCATTCAGAGAAGAGAGATACAGAAGAGGCAAGGATAAAAGGAAGAAAGCCTAGGAAGAAGGATAGTTTTATCTTTGCTTCTATCCTACTATATTTTTAAATCACAATAATTTAGTTTTCATCATCATATCTGTTTTGCCTGTCATGGTATCCATTTCTTACCTTGACCCATGAGGTTGTCCATCTTAATTTTCCCTCTCCTCTGTAGACAGGGAATGAATGAAAGCAGCTGGGTGGGCATCTAGCAGCCAGGCAAGTTTAGCCCCCCACACCTAGGTATTGGTTACATGGGGAAAATTCCACACCATGCTGGAAGGGATCTCCCCTTTAGCTGCCCACCATGAAGTTAAGCTTTTGTGCTGTGCTAGCACCAAATGTCTCAGATCTAGTTACATAAGTATAGCAAAGAAAACAAAACCCTCAAGCTTTTCAGATATTGCTTTTTAAAAGGTCTGTATAATTTATTATGGAATTTAAGTTCTTAGCCATTAAGTTACAACAACAATGCATGACTTGACATTCTTACAGTTGTACAGACACAATGGAAAAGACATAGCCCAGTGCTTAATCCAAACAATGCAGCCAAGTTAACACAAGGTTACCATAGAAGACAGTCAATTGCAAGTAGCTGTTGACAGACTAGCAAATTCAAGTGGTTCTCTTCATTTAATAGAACTAACTGGCTTCAAAGCTTTGGATTTGAGCTTCAGACTAACAAAGTGATGGAAACTCAAATTATTTTGCTCTTCAGAATTAAGGATATGTTCATTTAAAAAAGCAGGATCATTACATTTCAGATGGTGAAAAGTAGCCCCAAGTCCAATGGAATTCTAATGGACAGTTTCCAGGCAATGCATTCTTCACAGACACATGCAATTAGAAAGACAGTCAACTTTTAAAATCTTTCTCAAGTTTTGCAATACAGCAGGATAGCTGAGGAGAGAGGTCAGGACCCATACTGAACAAAACCAAAAGCTTTCAGCTTTATTTGTGCATGTTTGTTTAATCTACAATTCCAATTCCCCAATCTTCACACATCACCTATGAGAGAAAAGAGCACATCAAGTAAAGATCAGTCTCAAAGACAGAATAAATAATTTTTATAGTTATTCTGATTAAAAAACAAAAACCACCAAAAAAAAGCCCCCAAACTAAAACCTATCAACCCAAAACCAACAACCCAACTAACTCTGCTGCCATCTTCCATTTCAGGAATTATAAATTCACCATGGCCCTATTATCAAACTGCATCTCTTCAACTTACCCAAGGGGAGTCTTGATCTTCCCTCTTTCACCCCATCTCCTCATCCAATTAGCCCAACCCTACTCAGTAAGCATATTCCATTTGTCAAGATACAGCTTTGATGTGTTTAATGTGCTGCCACTATCTGAATAAGATAATCATATACTCAATCTGACTGTGAGACAGAGCAAAATAAGTAGAGCAGAAAACAAAAACTAGGAAGGACCACTCTCCTTGTGACAGCAAGCTGTGAAATCAGTGTAAGCTACTGTGTGACATTTCACCCAGGCTGGTGGCTGAAAGGAGACATAGAGAAGAGTCTCTTGTAAAGCTGGGGAAAATCTGATTCACCCAATGGCCAACAGCAGGAACTCTACTCCCTCCAGATTAACCCAAGGAGATCTTGCCAACTCCTCTACTAGATTTCAGTTCCACCTCTCTGTAAATCTGCAGAATCAGTACATTTATTGATCTCAGTTCAGCACAGAAACACCTACAGTTGATGCCAATTGCTGAAAATGAAACCAATGAAAGATACACCTGCAACCTCCGAACTGAAAAGCAACCAAACAACACCCACTCCCCAAACACCCACCTAACCAACACCACACCATAATCATTATTAACTTGATTCAGGGTACTAAAGGCTCTGTTGAGCAAGTGTTCTCTGTTTTACCAACACTTGGGTTGTTGATGTGCAACAAAACCATGTTTTTATTATTACACATTGCAGCAACAACTGAAGAGAAATTACACAAACTGAGAGTGCCATTAACTTACTGGTGTGTACTTCAAAGTAGTTGGTAGTTCCAACAGTATCTACACATCTAGACAAGGGAATCCTGCTTCTATGGAGCAGCCCAATAATCAGCTCAACCCCTTGTGCTTTATCTGTTGCCATCTTAATGTAAACCCAACACATTTTGCTTCTGATCAAGCTCATAAAACCCTGCTAGTGTTGATACTGCCTGTGCCTCAGACATCCTCTGATCCACAGGGCACAGGAGGTGGTTGGGGTAACAATTGCTACACACTTGGTGAGCTACTCTCTGCACAAGTAGTACTGGCCAGTCTAGCAAGTCAGGTAGAAAACCTAGGCAACCATTCCCAAATCAAAAAGTGATTTTAAAACAAAACAGTCTTTGTATATTTGACAAAGCTGTTGGACTGGTGTTTCTCCATTGTCACTTATACCCTGGCACAGGACCAGACTTCCTAAAGTGTACCAGTCCAGCTTTGGCAGGAATATATTAGTGCCCAATTTATTAGACCAGTATGGATCAAAAGCAGTCTCACTGTAGTTAAGTTACCCCCAACTCCTCTGGCATACCTCCAGAATCTAGCACTAACCCGTCAACCTGTTACTGGTCTGCATTCACATACCTGGAAGCAGGGGGAGTGTAAGGAGCAGGGTGAAGGAGATGCTGCTGTCTAACCAAATTTTCTAGTACCAGCAAAGAATCTCCTCCAAGTATTGCTTAGAGCCAAGGAAAAATCCAGTCCAGCGGTCATTAGTTAAAAAAAAAATAATCCAGATTTTTCTAGTTAAATTGGTATTCCTGGACATAGAACTCACTATTAACATGCACTTAGATCTGCAATGTATATAGTTTATTTTTGCTTGCTATCAAGTCTGAAAGCTGAAGCTGGTTTAAACAATATATTTTTTTTCCAATTTAGCATTTGTAGGCTATTATTGATAAGCTAACATTTCTGAACGGGGGCCTCTAGTTTTTGTTTGTGTTTTAACACCAGTCCCATTTACACATGTTCATAGCTCCTTAAAAAAAAAAATTAAAAAAAAATAAAAAATCAACTGAACTCTACAAATTTTCTTCCAAAGAATAAGACAGGAACTACAACTCCATACCAATACACACATTACTAACAAAACTTACTCTACACCAATTCCATACCCCAGTCTTGCTTGGGATTTTCCCCAGCTGATTTACGCACCACCAGCCTTTAGGGAGCTATCCACTCTGTGCGAGCACTGTGCTTTAGCTTTGGATAATGATACCACAGGAACACCTCCAAGAAGGAAACCCCATGCCTGACTACAGTGAAATCTGATAAAGGCACAAAGGCCTCAGACAAGTTTCCTGTATGCTTTAAGAAAAGCATGCAGTGAGGAAGAGATCAGGGCAGCAGGGGGCAGAATGAACTGACATCACACAGAGGATCAGCTCCCACATTAGGCACGACCTGGTTTAAGCAGAAGCAGCAGATTTAAAGATTTTTTCCAAAGGGTAGGAAAGGGAGCTACAAGGCACCTATCCTGCAAAAACATTCCAGGGGCACAGAAGATTCCTTAGTTCTAACCTTCATAAAAGCTTTTGGTAGGTAAATCGGTAGATACTAGAAACAGCAGTTTGATCCAACATTGGATTTGTTTGGTCCTAATCAGCAAAGCCTGGGAGCTGTATTTACCTATAGCTGCCTCCACCTGTTTACTCTGCCAGTTAAGTATCAGATGAGCTGTATCAGCAGGTCATGTGCTTCATGTTTCCAAGTGTATCTTGCTAGTCTTTTAAGATCCCTTCAATTGACTTTTCCTGTCCTGTACTTTTAATCCTACCACTCTCTTTTTCGGTAATGGGTGTCAGCTTTTTGACTGAGGTCAGACTAATGATTCGCTTCAGGAAGATTTTTGTCATTGTGCTTCCAAGGAGAGCAAACTGCTGGCAGGAGGCACTGCAATTCGGCCTTTTATTGTCATCATTCCTCAGCACACAGCTGGCCTTCCAAGACCTGACCAGATCAAAGATGAACTGCACACAAGCCAATCTGACTGGCCAAAACCTTAACAGACTCTTGTGAAAGGCTGAAGTGAAGCTGGTGCAGGGCCAGCATCAGAAACACACTCAGATATCTTAAAGTCAATACAGTTCAGATTTTATAAGCCTGCTTTTTGGACTACAGGTCCCTTAGCTTCCCCACACCCCCCCCCCGCTCCACCTCAAGCTTTCCATCAGAGCTCAGCTTTGATAAGAAAAGCTTTGGTTTTATAAATACTGAATAAAAGCTGAAGTACTTACCACATTTCTCCTCTCCAGCATGAATATTGCGCTGCAGGTATCAGCAAGACACAATCCACAGACTGACAAGATTCCTCTTGACAACACCTTTTAGTTCCTCCTTGAGCTAGAGTTTAAACCCTCTCAACATTTACTACATCAATGTTCAGTTGTGTTAAGGAAGAGGGAGAAGACTTTGTTTATAATATTGAAGAGACAGTTAAAAAGGCAGTTCTGGAAATGTTGATAAGCTTCAATTGGAGACAAATGTCCCTCTACATTGTTTGGTGGATTTTTTTTCCTGTATTTGTTCAGCTTTGGAGATGGTTGGTCAGTCATATTCCATTCTCATGTGCTTCTTGTAAGATAAAGGCATCACAAAAACTTGCACCTGCTGGTGACATCAGAACTACAATCTGACAATTTTCCAGTAAACCTAAAAGTTACACTCCTACAGGGAAGAGGCAGATTTTTTTTTTTTAATTAGACATTAATAGGATTTTTTTGAAAGGAAATTTAAAGTGAAACATCTGCTCTGCAAAGTAGAAGTTCAGATTATATTTCCCCAGCTGAAACCTCTGTCACTTCTGGAACATTCATTCTAAAATTAGAAAAAAAAAAGTTATTGCTTCTATTGAAGCTAAATATAAATTAGAAAATGAATTGCATATTTTCTTAAAAACATTCCAAATATACATTTTAAAACCCAAATGCACTCTAAAACAAATGTCTACTAAAAGACACTGTTTTAAGCAAACTGTAGTAACAGCTTTACAAAAGAAATCTGAGGAATGTAGCATATTATTTATAACATGACAATGCTAAAATCCTAAACAATTCACTTAACACTCTTAATAAGTAGTGTTTTAAATATACATATTTCTTACAAAACAGTTCAGCAATTTCTTATACCACTTACAGTACATAAATATTTGAATAAGAGGTCATAATGGGAGATGCCAGGGTTTATATTTATTCAGATGTTTCAGGTTTAAGTGTTTTACTATAAGGCACAATACTGCTAATCTAAAAGAAAGGAATAAAAGCTAATGGTAAACTGAGTCAAAACTCCTCATGTGGAATATCCAAGAGAAGAATTCCAGCATTTCTATGTAAAGGAAAAGAAAAACCAAACACAAAACCAAGGAAAAACAAAAACTTTGTATATCCTAAGAAACAGTTTCCATTTGTACATAAATTGGGACAGAATGGAAACAGGAGGAAGTAAATTCTTATAAATAGACTAATAAATATATTTTTGTCATTATTAGCCCTTTACCTCTGTTCTACTGAGTTTAAGACTTAAAGAGGTAACCAGTGTGCATATACCTAAGTCTACATGCTCAGCACGTCAAGACCACCGAGCACAAGCTATTACTGCCAAATTCAGTATAAAAAGCTAACAAGATGGAGAAAGTCTTTTCTCTCAGCATCCACTCCGAGTAGAACACATTACAAGATCAAATTAGCATTTGTTACAAGTAAGTAAAGTTGCAACTTGCAAGGTTTTAATCACAAAAAAAGGATATGCAACCTATCCGTGAAGTTATTTGATTCCTTTAAGGTTAGATTATGTTTTTTCTAAGAACATCCATCTCCAATTATAACAGATCAGAACTTTCAGAACTTTTAAATAGCTGTAGTCTTGTTAAGTGTTCTCCATGTGTACATACTGAATGTAAATAGTGCATCCAAAACATTATCTGTTAAGACATTCTACATTGTTTTCACTGCCTAGTCTTCACCTTTGTTACAGCCCTCTGGAACACAATGACATTGTCACAATGCTTACAGAAAAAAGGGTTATTGCATTTTTTTTCCAGGATAAGACATCCAAAGGAGATTTTATAAAATCCTCCTGTGTACAAAATTCTTAGTTATTAGCCCTTTTGGAACACCAGCTAGAAAAGTTTGAAAGGTAAAATAATTTACATTGTTATTTTTTCTGTTAACTAGACAAAAGTCCATACTAATTAAATAAGAAATAACAGTTCTTCAACAGTCTAGTCAAGATCTCTTCCATGAAGCAGTTCAGTGGGAACTTCCATTAGATAGATGTTCTCCGTGCCGGTTATTACTGACATCCACATCTACAAGTCAACAGTTACAAGAAAAATAATGTGTTGATTTACCATTTTAATACCTATTATATGTAACATTAATCCAAACTCTGGCATTTCATATTAGAATCACAGAATGGTAGGGGTTAGAAGGGACCTCTGGAGACCAGCAAGTCCAAGCCCCCTG
Organism: Ceyx cyanopectus; assembly: GCA_013401355.1. Taxonomy (NCBI): domain Eukaryota; kingdom Metazoa; phylum Chordata; class Aves; order Coraciiformes; family Alcedinidae; genus Ceyx; species Ceyx cyanopectus. The sequence continues at coordinate 4,899 of VYZU01057627.1, read as the reverse complement.
CCAGAGCAGGATCACACAGGGCAGGCCACACAGGAACAGATCCAGGCAGGTCTTCAAAGTCTCCAGAGAAGGAGACTCCTCGACCTCTCTGGGCAGCCTGTTCCAGGCTCTGTCACTCTTCATAGTGAAGAGATTTTTCCTCACGCTGAGGTGGAAGTTCCTGTGTCTCACCTTGTGACCATTACCTCTTGTCCTATCCCAGGGCACCACTGAAAAGAGCCTGGCCCCTTCTACTTGACACCCACCCTTCAGATATTTGTAAATATTAAGATCTCTTCTCAGTCTTCTCTTTTCCAGGCTAAACTGTCTCAGAGCTCTCAGCCTTTCCTCATAAGAGGTGTTCCAGTCCATCATATTTATATGCACCCACACTTCTCAAGGGCAAGTAAGGGTAAGCCTCCTAAGATACCATTCACATCTCTCCCCCCTCTCACTCTCAAGTTTTCTCCAGACTGATAGAATTCTCTCAAATCTACCTTCTTGTAGTGACACAGCTCAGTCCAGGCTGCACTACAGCACTAACACTATGGCTCAGAGAATGGCTCCTCCTCATGCACTGGATGGCCTGTCAAGTGATAAATTGTTACATACCAAGTAAAGCTGTGGTTTCACCTGCATCCTCCTTCAAGCTGGTGCACTGCAGGACAGACTCGTTAGTGGAGGAAGCTGATAAGTCGCTTACTTCGTTCCTGTCATCATCTTGTAAAGCAATACTCAGGCTTCCAACTGAAACACTGCCACTTATTGATTCAGGTATTGGAACTTCGAGTACATCTTCAGGGTCCCCCTTAAAAATGAAAATATATTTAACTGACACTTTTTGTCTACCACTAGGCATCAACATTCCTCCATGTTAGCATTCTTTAACCTCACCTTAATGGAAAAAAAGGGTTTTTTTTCCTCCCCCATTATCTATAAGTTCACAAGTAATGTTGAGTAGCATCTATTTTGAGTTATTGTCTGACTGCAAAGAAACAAAGCCAAGCAAAAGAAAAGCCAGTTTTTCAAAGCCATGAGCAGCAACAAGGACTCAACCCAGCCAGCCTTTTGGATGGAACATTTCCCCACTAAACAATAGTATTGCTAAAGTCTGTTTAGAAGCAAGATCAGCACATACAAAACCTTCAGTGAGCACACCTATTGATCCTTCAGGAGTCTGTGCAAGCCTCTGTTTCTTGTGACAGTAGCTGGGCAAGCTTAGACTTTTTACTGGGATGAGCAAACATTTGACATCAGAACAAGCTTCCCTCCTCTGTCTCCAGCCTGTGTTCCAAAAATGCAAATATTCTGGCTCATCACTTGGCAGGAGCAAAACACCTGCAGCACATGCAAAGGAATGTATATCACCTATTGTATAGGATGAGCTATTTCTGATCCATCCTGAAAGTTAATTCAAAGTCCTACAAGCATAATCCTGTTCCTATAATTATACAGACTACCTTCACCAAGCCATTGCCATTGATACACTGACATTATTTATACCTAAGCAAGTACATACTGCAGTACAAGTAGCTATTCTGAGAGCTTCATAAGTATTTTTCCTCTCCTCAAACAATTAGCAAAGGCCCACCTTAAGACTGAAGAAATGCTAGGCCAATTCTTTCTTTAGCACCAAAGCAGCATATTTTAAAATGTACTGAATTTTAATAATCTCTAGAACTGCTACAGTTGAAGGGAAGCTAATACACATGTGATACTCATTTCTACATGTGTGGGCAGGGGGTATTAATGATCTCAACTCCTAAAACCTAGGCAGTTAAGTAGGCATAAGCACTGAAATAAGATTAATCAGTGCTCTGCCCATTCAGAGATGCTTAACTGCAGTTATCTCCAAGAAACATCATAATGTAGAACCAGACCACTGAAGTCTGCTTTTAACAGAAAAGCCAGGTAATAAGCCTTAGTGCATTCTTCCTGCTTTGAGCCTTTAAAAATTGTGAACCACCTGAAGCATTTGTTCTCCATAAGTGACCTGAGCATTCAGCACCTCTGCAGAGGGTTTAGTACTTTTCTAGAAGACTGCACATTCATGTGCAGTTATGTCACTCAGCAAGCACATTGCTGAAGAACCTGACTTGCTTTTCTCACTTCTTTTCCTCACATCAGTAAAAAATTCACACCAACACTCCACAACCTAGATTGAGCAACCTGGACCAGGCTGAAAACCAAGTCAGAAAAAAGTATTTCTTAGCTTCAGCAGGACTTGATTTATGCATAAGCAGGACACATTTCCTCCATGAAAAAAAAAGAACTGGGCTTCTGCATTTAATGTAATTCCATTCAACCTGCTTTCCAACATTCATTTTGCCTAACAGGCAGAGGAGATACTGCTCTTGTTTGGGTTTGATATCAGTATCCTTTGCAACAGCATGAATTCAGGGAATAAAAGTGTTCTGGAAGTTTTATTTCAGTTTTCTACCTGTACACAAAAGTATATATCCTCCTGTGTCAAATACGAGTTACGTTGGCTCCAAGAATTCAAAGTGAGCAAGAAATAAGCTGCTGACATAATACTGAAGTAACAATAGTTGCTATTTCTAATGACAAAAAGATTGCAACTCTTGGGTGAAGTCTGAATACATAGAAGCTCTTCAACCTGATGTATATATGTTAACATATAAGAGTACTCAAAGCAAAAACAGCAATTCATAACTCTTCCAAAGATCTGCCAAGTGTCTGCAGTGAAATAAGAGATGCCAATCAGAATGCAGGTCCCTGAAACCACCAAACACCCCTATTTTCTGAAGATCTCTAGAGATGAGTAAAAGAGAAGAACATTCATGCCTATGGCATTTCAGTGGAACCCAAGACTATCAGCAGTGGCCAAGTAACCTACCGCATGTGTCTTCATCGCTCTTTTCTGGTGCTGTCAGAAAGAAACGAGAGCATATCATTTTCTTTACTTAACCAATTGCTAGTGAATGTCTTTAGGAAGGTTCTAAATACTGTCTCATTTACAGGGATAGCACCTGGTCTTATGTGGAAGTACACAAACTTTCAAGATAGAGAAACTATCATTTCTTCCTTTGAATCATAGTTTAAGATCAAATATATTGATCTAGATCTATTAAGTTACAGTTCTGCAGCTTGGGAAAATTGCCTCCCCTCTGCTTCAACTGCCTTACTATTGTCAGCTGGAGATATAAAAAAAATTGGTTATCACAGAAGAGTACACAGAGGATAAGTTGCTCAATAAACTCTTTAAGCAATTACCCATAAAATGTTATTTTTCTGTTTCTCACTCAGTTACTCTTGCATCTTTGCCCAGCTACTCCAGTCTCATCAAGGAACAACTGTTCTCATTCTGAACAGTTACATGAAGTCTTGCCTTCTGCACTGTACTCCTACCTTGAAGGTTAAAGAAAGTGTGCAACATACCCAGTATCCCAAAGCTTTGATAACGTCTAGTTTACACATTGGACAAGTTCGGTGGTCCAGAAGCCAAGGGTCAATACATGTTCTATGGAAGATGTGCCTGAAAAGAAAGACCTTTTAGAATGTCTCATCAGACCCACACACTGTTCCTTCAAATGATGTGCAAGCTACTACATGAAAAATTAAACCCATTCCTTTAGGACCATGACAGTTACACATGGATTGATTTAACAGGACAGACACAGCTCTGGAAGCATCTTCCTTCACACTAGCTTTCTGAAATAAGAGCTGTGACTAACCACAGACACATCACAGAGTTACTAGTTCAACAGAATCCAGTTCTGACTTTAAAAAAGCTCTGCTCCACCCCCACTCTTCTCCTAGTTGCTCCTTTCCTGCAAAAATATTAAGTGCTACATCATTTCTCAGTGCCCTTCAACATTTAACAGGCCATAGAAATGGCTACACTTCAACTCTGCCACCAGAGTTTCAAAGCATTTCCAGAAAGATCATCATACATTACTTAGGGAAAACATGCTAAAGAGGAAGGAATTACTATGGTAACTTACTTGCATGGCAGAATTCGGACAGTGTCTTTCAGTTTATAGTTCTCAATGCACACAGCACAGTTTTCCACATCAACATCTAAACCCTAAATATGACAAGACATTTAAATGCATTACATCCATATTTCATTACAGAACGTTTTGTGCAATAGCTAGCTCTTCACAGCATGTAAAATGCATACAATGCTTTAGCACTTATACAATATACTTTCATTTAATTCGAGAATCCATCAAGAGGTGATTTAATCAAGAGATACGAGACACTAAAAGCAACCAAACCTGGATTTTCTCATTTAAATAGCCATATATAGTACCTCAAATAAATATTTGACAAGTTTTAAACATTGTCTTTGCTCACTGAAGCACAGTAAAATTTCAATTTAAAATAACTATGAAAGAAAGAAAGAAAATTTAAGAGGTCAGTACAGATAAAAATTCACAGACTGTTGGTCCCAAAAACACAAAGTGCTTAAGCAGGAAGAGATTCTTAGGGTTGAACAGTGCAAAGCCTTTCTCCACCACTTTTACCACAACCCTGATAGCTAGAAGAACTGTAGAATGCAGTTTGGGATGGTTTTTAAAGCTTCCCTCCAAACTCACACCAGACAGATAGTCAAAATCCAGTATTTCTCTACCTCAATTTGTTTCTTCCTAAGGTTTACATATCTTTCCTAATAGGTCTTACTGTTTTCTTGAAGCCATGCTTATAGTTCCAAGGCAAACATGATGGAAAATAAATGATTCACTGTTAACTGGGTTGTATAAAACGCAATTATTATAAGAACCAACTTCTTCCCTTTCATCCCTCACAAATAGGTACTTTGTGTTTACTGCTTACTGAAGCATTTCAAATTCATTACCACAAACACTCAAATGAATTAGTACTGCAAGCAAACTTTCAAGTTCAAGGCAAGTTTTTCCTTTCTTTGCATGTTACCAATTTACATAATTAATGCCT
>VYZU01057625.1:5646-17140 GCA_013401355.1 Ceyx cyanopectus | reverse complement strand
AAATATATTACATTGTGAGATTAAGTTAATACTAAGAAAAATGTCAATTTAGAATAGTAATTTAAGATTGCTACTAGAAATTGCTATATGAGATGGATCCACTTCAAGTCATTTCATAAACTTTATTAAAGCAAAGCTCACAACTGCAACCTCTAAATCAACTAGATCAACATTCAACCAACATTCATGGGCCATAAAAATCTGTTGAGCAAATCCCAGATTTGTTGTTTGAGCAGGGGCCCCCTTCAGCTGAGCATCCTAAGTGTATACTGCTTCATAAGCAATTTCTGTAGGTTATTATACATACAAGCCATTAAGTGAATAAAATGCCTCATTTATTTCTTCATCATAATGATACCATTTCCTCTATGAAAAATGTTCACAAAGAAATCCTAGAATTTTACTTCTGCCTTTCTCTTGAAACAAAAATAAGGACAAAACAGCGAATGGGGAGGATATAACATGATAGAAAGGGTTATTCAAATCAACCACAACAAAGATGTTTACAAGAATCACCACATGTAAAGGGCTTCACAGTGCATCTATTTATTTAATTATTCAAATGATATGATGGTCATTGACTCATTTTGGAAATATATATTTTCACATATATAAAATTTAAATTAAGTTATAGTTTAAAAGGTGATACATCAATCAACTGTGGTACTGAACCAACAAAGTTTTTTTTCCAACTAATTGAAAATTACATTAAACAAAGCTACTTGAAACTGCTCAAGGTAATATTCAGCAAGTAGATAATACTGCAATATTAGCAAAATATTAGCCAATTTAAAGATGTTTTAGTGACAATATGCAGCCCAAAATAGCCAACATATCTTTCTGACACTTTTAAGTTTTCCAAACAATGATTAATCAGCTCCGAACCAGAGAACTCTGAAAAGATATAATAGTTTGGGGATCAGCATTTCTTAGATAATAAAATATTTGACACATGCAGAGGCTGAAGCATGCCTAAATATTTGTAATATCCTGACAGACTGCATGTACCCCAATACATCAGAATAAAACTGCAATTACAATGTAAGTTTGCATTGAGAATCACAAAGATTTCTTCATCCCTTCATTACACATGCATGCTCTAAATTCTGGGTTTATCTGTCACCTGTAAGTCACACAAAAATCAGTTAAGACAAACTGATGCAGAGAAAGGCCATTCAAATCTCTCACCAGCACATCCCAAAGCTTCAGCCTTGCTAATTCCCCACCTCCAAGGGATGTAGGCTGTTTCCAGTTCAGGATAATCAGGGTTCATACAGATATTGCTTCCTAATCCAAGGGGAAAATTACCTCATCCTTCAATGTGTGGTGGTGTACGTAGCTGTCATTGCCTGTCAAATCCTGGCAATTTCATAGTCTCAACACAAGACAAAAACACCTTACAGGCTTGCCAAATGGCCCTGACACAACTCTTAAAAGCACTAATTCCATATTGAAGTTTAAACTAGCTCCATTCTAAAGCAAAGGTTTTATTTCAGAAGCAATTTGACTCTAAATTAGAATCTAAGGTGGATTCCCCTCTACCCAAGAAACAACAACAATGAAAGGGGATGCCAGCCCCAATAATTAATTCTCACACCTGAAGCATTTCACAAAAGTGATTTTGAAGTAGGAACAGAGAATTTGAGAAACCTTTGCAAAGACATAGCACATCATGCTTCAATTGGCTCAGGGCTGGGGGGTGAATTATACACTTGTTAAGCATATAAAGGTCAAATAAAAACATGCATTTTAAGATTGCCATTGTACCTGGCCTTTGTCACTCTGTGTGACTCAAAGAACATTTTCAATAAAATATTGATAAGGCAAGTCTTAAAAAAACCTTATCAAAATCTCAGTAATATAAGACCAATTATTAAGTATAAATCCAGTAAGGAAAGTGCAGCTTTTTCTCAGAACTCATCATACGTATGATAATCTTCTGTATTCTGTAGCACAATGGAAAACTGCATCTCAGTTAAACATATGTCATCTCACATGCTGACAGCACAACAGCCAGGGTAGCAAAATTAGCTGTTGGCCAACTAACCACCACCTACCAGGAGACCAAAGTAAACTTGGTACTACTAGAACTAAATATCAAGCACTATCCAAAGTGAATAACGGAAGTTTGCTTGATGACATCTCTTATGGTTATGATCAGGCATCTATTTTTTCTGGCCAATAGAGTGTTAAATCTATTCCATCTTTATAGTCTAAGGAAAAAACAGAATTTCAGAGCATACAAATAATCTCCAGAGATAGTCTAGTAACAAATCCTGTGCTCATCAGCCTGGATGCACACCAGGGTATAGTTACCAACTACCTAGGTATACACTAGCAGTTATCTTAGTTGTATGTAGTTATTCAATTTTTTTTGTATACAAGAACTCTATACATCACTGAAATAAAATTTAAAAAAAAAAAAAAAAGATGAAAAAGCAAAATTAAAATATTATTCTCAAATAAAACCCGAACACTCAGAATAACATAGGTTTACAGCAAATACTTATGCAAACCAAAGTGCATTGTACCAGGGAAGTCAGTCAGACCAGACCAGTTGTCTGGTCTGGTAACTTTAGCTGAAGTGTCTTGATTATCATTATCTGTGTCAGCATGTAAACTGAAAGAACTTTCTATTTTCCAACCACTTTTGAGATTAGCCTTTTTTCTTAGAGTGCTTCACTAATTGTTTTTTCTTCACTTGCATCAGCAGGAGACCCAATTATAGCTCTACCTTCAATTTGCAATAACCTCCTTTTTAAATAGCATTAAGTCACCTTTTCACCTTTTATTACAGCAATAGCATAAAGGCCTGATAGAGAAATAGTGCAAATTCTAAATACAATTTTTCAGAAACAATATTGTATAATTATTGTCATTTTGATTTCATTTAAATCACATTTACATCCTAATATGACCTAGAAGAAGCTATTTCCCAGTCATAGCTTTCTGTATGTCATTTTAGGTTTTAAACACTGTATAAACTACCTCCTATTTTTATCAATTCCACTTAATTTTTTCTTTCACCCCCCACCCCCCCCAGATGTCCCAGCATCACTGAATCTAATGTCACTCATTGAAAGCATTTATATAAAAAAATAAAAATAAAAATAAAATAGTAGACCTTATATCCTTGGGTATGCAGACAACCTTGAAAGCTGCTGTATGAAGTTGACTGATATATATTGGATGCACAGAGATGAACAAACTGGGGCAATATTTAGTTGGAGTAAACTCCCAAGATGCTATTTTGATGTCAAAAAGACAGCTCTCACTCAACATGGCAAATACAATTATGCAACAGAACTGTAGTTCAACAAAATGAACAACAACTCGGACCAGCAATTTACAGAATGATGTGCACTTTCTGCTTTAAATCTCTTTGAGAAATAACAGCAACAGATCAAGGGAAAGTACTCATGCATTTCAGGAACTTGAATCACCAGAAAACCATGCAATTTTCACTTTAGAAACAATCCTATAATCATTTAATAGCATAACAAATGTTTTAAAATAGCTTATATAAGTTGAATCTTTGAGAGCTATGTTAAACAATATTAATAATACTGAAAAGCAGTTTGAAAAGCTTTGAAGGAAAAATGAGGTTTACTGAACTCCACTCAGCACAAGCACTTTCAACTCAAGATAAAAACCCCTCTGTGCCCACTAGGGAAAAGAAGGGTTAAAAACAGGACTGAAACCTTTAAGGTGCAGAGGAACTAGCAGGATAGTATTCCTACTTTTCAGAATGCAAATGCTCTTAAATAATATTAAACACTAGAAGATGACAAGTAAGGCAGCACTGGAATAGGAGTTTACACCTGCAGATAATTTGGCTCCAAAAGGGGAGACTCTAAATGCAGTGCATTTTTAAACTAGTGACGAAAGAAGTTCCATAGCTTGATTTTCCTATAAAAGGCAGAAGTAGTCCTAATGCTTACCCTTTCCACCTTTGAGACTTTGAGTCTGACTGAACAGTCTTAACTTTTCTACTAACAAGTCAAAGTCCAAGATCAAGGGACCAGATAGAGACTGCTCACAGAGCAAGTCTCATCCCCTCAAAAAACCCAAAAAAGCTAAAATTCACAGTAGGAGTGTAATGCACACCATCCAAGCAAAAGACTGAAGAACTCACAAGTGCTTTGTGGTTTAGCTGGAAAGAAACAAAGCATCTGTCCTGCCATACCTTTTATTGCAGCCTTACACTGAAAATACATAGTGACAGGAAGGAAAACAATCCTGCAGACTTTACCATCAAAGAGTATCATCAGAGCTGCACCAGGAGAAGAACCCATATACACAGAGATTGTTCAAAAGAAATATTAGTTTAACTCTAATTAGTTTAAAAATCTAGCAACTTATTTCAATTTTGCACTTGTTTCAGGCTCCCTTATAACTCAAGCAAACACCAAAGCACTGAGAATATCCCCTTCATTTTCCCCAAGGGAAGACAGATACAGAAGGAGCTTTATATTCAACTGCTGTATTGCACCTGTTTTCCTCTCTTTGGAGAACTTTATGTTATGCAAAGCTAAGTTAAATATCACCAGAAATACACTAAATGAGTACATATTTCTTGTAGCTGAATTGTCTGTACTAGTTAGGTGATCTGAAAGTACCAAACAAAATTTGAGAGCACAGCATATGGGAATCAGCTTCTATGCATAATAAACCAAAATAAATGCTTATATTTCAAGCTGAAAAAAAATAAATAAATCACTGAAGCTGTCAGTATAATTAATAAATAACACTTACCACATGGTAACACAAAGACAGAAGACGTCAGCATGGAGAAAGTAATGTGTCAGGAGCATGACAGGGTCTGTCCTCCCGTTCCGTATGCACACAATGCCATCAAGCAGTGAAAAGACAACAACAAAAAAAATCCAGTTTCTGGGCTATGGTTCTTTTCTGTGATGATTGACTGGTGCAGCACACACATGAGGAACTCTGGTACACGTTATAAGCCAGAGAAAGTCCTGGCCCTTTCCATGCCCTCTGGTGTCCTCAAGGAACTGCAGTTTCACTGACATCATCCTCCTGATGTGGCTGTCCCTATGGCTCCTGCACACTAACACCAGAGCCGATGAGGTGTTGCCATAATTTCCACATCAGCTTCAGGAAAGAACAGAAACTGGTTGTACCACCTTTGGAGGCACAGTTGTCACCAGCTGACAAACCACTGAGAGTCACCTCAGTGCTGCATGCGAGGCCTAGTCTGTGGGAGGACCTCAGGAACCACAATGCTGCAGCTCTCCCAAGAGAAAGGGCAAGACCCCCTGCAACTGCCTTCATCTGAGAATGGCCACAAGTGAAAGGAATTGGGCTTCTGGCCTTCAGGACCCAATGTTTCACAGCTGTGAGACAGCACATGTGATCTCAACCTGCAATCAGGAGGGTTGGTTGTGGTTCGAGCCCAGCTTTGTCATCATGTAGGAACAAGTGCAAAAGAAGGATTCCGGGCTGAACAAAACAAAGTACTTAATATAAAAAGCAACAGGTGTGAGGTTACTGTGACACCCTCAATGGCTGTGGCTCAAAGCAAAGTCTAGCTAGGCCTGTGTGCCAGCCTGGCACCCTTACTGGGGGTCCCTGTCATGCCCACAGACCCCAGCACCCCTCCTCAGGTTCAACTGGCTGAAGTCCCAGCTGCAATAAGCCATAATGAGAAAAAAAGTCTCCTTAAGAGGAGCTCAGATGTAGGGTTACACAACAAACCTTGCAGATACTATCCAGAAGAGCATGCAAATTGTACATCTGCCTCTCTGCTTTTATTACAAATGCAAACAAAACTGAAACTGCAAAATTTGGGGTAGGCTGAATTTTGTTTTGGCCAAATTTGATTCATAAATACCTTCATCTACTCCTTACTTGCAGTATTTCAGTAAAAGAATTGTGAGTATCTAGTCAGAGACACATGCTTCAGCTAACATATTCTCCTCTCTTCAGCACACTTGTCAAATAATAAACTGGTGTGTATGCATTTGGTTATCTACAGGAAGCACATTCAAAACAGCATACATACAGAAAATAGGACACTGCTAGTAGCCAGTAAAGAATCCCTCTGTCCCAAAGACTGCATTTATAGAGAAGACACATGCCCAGAACATCCCTGTTGCTGTAGTGTTGCAGTAGGGACATCAGTGAAATTCCAATGGTAGTTTTTTTAGAAAAGCTGTAACACAAGCAGTTCCTATAACTCTAGAGCAGCTAAGTGCATCTGAAGCAAATAAACTTGGCCATTAGGTAATCATTAACTAGTGGTGACTTTCATAAGTTTGTGATAGTGTTGCAGTACATACAATGAAGAGATTAAAAGAAGCAGGAAATCAACTGAGCCTAAGCAAAGTACTGCATATGCTGTGGAATCATTGATATCTATAGATGAGCTATGGAGCCAGATCAGCTTACAGGTGTGATTAACTTTTGACTTACATCAAAAGGAAATTTTTGTCCAGGGAATTTAATCCATGAATTTTCCACAGAACTACTTCATTAGCAATATGTCTGTGTTGTATTTTATTTCTAAAGCTCTCTGCACTGTTCCTGTAATTTCAGCTTCCCCTTAGGGGTGCATTTTCTCAGGAGATCTCCTAAGGAGATTTTGGGTTGCATAGTGCTCCCATTTTTCCACTTGAGAAATTTGGAAAGAAATGTTTGAGTAAATACACAGTTTACCATAGGCAAAGAATAGCACCCTGAGATACACTGCATGAAAGATTTAATTCACATGGCTCAGTTCCTTGTCACATGGAGGTGTGTTGCTGTCCCTGCATCACACAACATTGGACGTGTACAGACAGTGCTTACTGTGGATGTCTGAAATGCAGCGTTCTGGGAATAGGCACTTGTTGAGAATCTAGAAACTACCAGTAGGCCAAGTTCTTCTCAGTGTTTTAACTTCCTCAGTCAATGGAGCTCCATTAAATCACCAGCTTTTTCTATTCTCTGAGTCAATTTGTCAGTTACTAGCAAATATATTTCAGTATTGCACCTCTCAAATGTAAAAATATCAAATGCATTTTATTGTTAGTAATATGGTTGTAAGTCATTCATGGCAATTAAACTTGCATTACAATTTCTTGTAATTTCTCTTCTGACCACAATGATGTTCCTGTTATGCCATTTAATTAGTGCACAGTGAAAAGTACAAATAAATGTGCACCCTACAAGAAATTTTAATGAGATGTAGTCACAAGTTTTATGTGTTTTTAAACATTGTCCTTTGATAATATAAACTGGCAGAAAAGTATGGGTTATACAAATTTAAAAAAAAATACCTTTTTTTTCCCCTTTGTTTATATTTCTCAACCAATATGCCCACTCATTTCCAGTTATATTCCAGTAGTAAATATTTTATATAATAGATATTTTGAGCTTTGGCAGGAAATTTTAAATTGTTATTTCCCAGTTGAAAGAATCAAGTTTTAGTACTATCAGAATATCATATCTGAATTCACACCCTCAGATAGCCATACTACTTTTCAAGTATTATTTAACATTCTGTTGTTTTGTCTTCATAATCTACTTTGTCCTTTAAATGTATTATGTTGCCTATGCTAGCAAAAAGCAGGAAATAAGTAAAAAATTTAGACAACAGTATTTTGAGACTAAAACACCTTTATAAAGGATAAAGAAAACCATTCTTTTCACTGGATCTGTTACCTAGTCTTTGCAATAGTTCTGGTACTAGGTATGTCGACATTTCTCGCTAACTCCCATTTGAGAAGGAGACAAAAGTTACTTTTTCAAGCACCTAAACCCATTTTATTTATTTATTGGTACCATAGTTCTAATGCACTTTAACCCCACATTCTCAAAATATTAATTCAAAACAAAATAAGCAGAGACAAAGGATAACAGAATGATGGAGGAGCTATTGTAAAAAATAAAACCTTTGGCATGCTTAGTCTTAGCAAATCAAAGGCTAAGACTGTTTTTTATAGAGGACAGTCATCTCCTACATGAAAGGTGAAACAACAGCTTCCAAATACTATAAAGGTGGACCTGGAGTCAGTTATGAAAACATCTGAGATGGTGTGGCTGGTAGTTATTGCTAGCAAATAGATTTATTGTATTTCTTGTATTTCACAGTTTTTCTTGTAGTTCAGTATTTGTCCCTTGCCATGATAGTGGAGAGCTGAGTGATGAAGTGGTCATTGCCCAACTATGTAGGGATGAGGCCAGGAGGACCAAGGCATTGTTGGAGAAGAACTTGGCAAGGGATGTTAAGAATAATAAGAAGGGATTCTTCAGGTACGTCAATCAAAAAAGGATGATCAAAGAAAACATACCACCCCTGAAGAATAAAAATGGTGAGCTGGCAAAAGTGGATAAGAAGAAGGCTGAGGTTCTTAGCATTTTTTTTTCCTCAGTCTTCACTGACAAGGTCTCTTCCAACACTACACAAGTCAAACTGCAGGGTGTGCAGCAGGATGGTGAATTCCCCCCCACTGTATGTGAATATCAGGTTTGTGACCACCTGAGGAACCTTATCACACATAAGTCCATAGGATCTGATGAGTATTGCATCCAGTTCTGGAGCCCTCAACACAGGAAAGACATGGACCTGATGGAGTGGGTCCAGAGAAGGGCAACAAAGATGATCAGAGGGCTGAAACACCTCTCCTATGAGATCAGGCTTAAGGAGCTGGGGTTGTTCAGCCTGGAAAAGAGAAGGCTCTGGGGTGTTCTTATAGCCACCCTCCAGTACCTGAATGGGGCCTACAGAAAGGCTGAAGAGGGGTTGTTTACAAGGGCCTGTAGTGAAAGGACAAGGGGTAATGGGTTTAAATTAGATTTAGACTGGATATCAGGAAGAAGTTCTTTACCTTGAGGGTGGTGGATCAATGGAATAGGCTCAGCGGGGAGGTGGTTGGGGCACTGTCTCTAGAGATATTCAAGGAGAGGTTGGACAAGGATCTAAGCAGCCTGGTCTAGTTAAGGGTGTCCCTGCTCACTTCAGGGGGGCTGGACTAGATGACCTTTGGAGGTCCCTTCCGGCCCTAAACATTCTATGATTCTATGATGGGTAATGGAGGGGACTGAGACAAAGTACAGTTTCAAGGTGAGCTACCTCTGCAGGACAGCAGCCAGATGATGTCTTACTACTCAGGTGTAGCTTTCAAACAAAATGTTGGGCTTTTTTTCTCTAATATGCATTAATTACCCAGTTTTGTCTTGTGGGAACGTTAGTTAGTTATTAAAGCACAGTGGTAGGAATCGTAAGGATTGATTCTCTTAACTCTTTCGAAGCTTCATTGTGTTTTAAACTTCATCTGCACTACTGGAAACAGTATTTTGCTGTCTCTCACAAGGGAGCCTAGCTGATGGATTATTGAAAACACTTTCTGAAGACTCTCCAGGCACCTATCTGCATCTCTAGATGTCTAAATGCATTTAAAATTTGGCCTTAAAGTCCTCCATGTTGGTAAAGCATGACTAGAAACTGCTGCAGAGGTGCAACGTGTTATCTCAGTTATTAAGTATACATGTTTCCTTGGAAACATGTCAGGCTAAATTATGGGGGTTTTTTGCTATATGCTAATAGGCTTTTATAAATTAATTAATTAAGGAATTAGGCATACTAAAAGAATTACTTGAATTATGTCTGAAGGATTACTAGTTTNAAAGATGTATGTGTTCTTTACTATCACTTCTACTTGATGCCTTAGAGCAGGAAATAAAGAAGTCATCAAATCTCTGTACTTTGTACTTTTACTATCGCTGTTGTGTGTGCTCATTTTCAATCCATTACACACACAGCACCATGGCTTTCAATACCATTACTCACAAAACAAGGTACCACTTATGAGAAAGAGCACAGAGCTGTCTCATACAGAAAATAATAGGCTAGAGTATGCTAATTTATGTTTTTAGATATTCTTTCCTAGCAAAGGTTTACCTGCTTTCATTACATAAGTCTTGAAATGCAAGCTATCAGCTAGCTTTATTATGCCCTTTAATAAACATCAAATATTCAAAAAATATTACACTTCTCAGTGACTCTGTAATGATGATTCTGCCACTTTCACAAAGCAGTAAGGAAGAGGGCCTGCAACTATAGCAGAGCCCAGCACCATGTATCTGACATCCTTTCTCCAGCAGTATTGCACCACAGATATGTCAGGCAAGACTGCAAGAAATGGGGCTCATACAGTATGATCCTGTTCTGACACACTTTCCAGAGAAGGCAGCTTCCAGCAATCACTGGTTAGAGAAAATTAAACCTATTGCTTTACCTGTCCATTTTGTCTTATAATCATTAATTACCTCATGCTCTGTGCTTTTGTCTAATTGCTTTTAAAACCCATTTGCACTTTTGCATAGTTTTAAAATATGCATGTTATTGGTCCCAGTACTGTTTTCTGTCATAGAGAATGTGATGCAGGAGACAGTGGTCCAAACTTTCATTCAATGTACACTTCAAATAACTTTTATTATAAAAATTAGAGGAAAGAAATACTATGAGACCCTTTCCTTTTCCCAAAGGGAAGCAATGATTACCTTACATTATGCCACTTGCAGTATTCACTTGGAAAATACTATGCCTCCTGTAAAGGAGATGAACCTTGTATGCTTTACCTTCCTATCCCTACTCCATGGCATATCTCTGCTCTATGAGAATTTCTGGTCATAATTCCACCATCTTTGGTAGAAAGTATATTTCCAGAACAAGTTTTTGTCTTCCTCTTTGAGGNTGGTGGATCAATGGAATAGGCTCAGCGGGGAGGTGGTTGGGGCACTGTCTCTAGAGATATTCAAGGAGAGGTTGGACAAGGATCTAAGCAGCCTGGTCTAGTTAAGGGTGTCCCTGCTCACTTCAGGGGGGCTGGACTAGATGACCTTTGGAGGTCCCTTCCGGCCCTAAACATTCTATGATTCTATGATGGGTAATGGAGGGGACTGAGACAAAGTACAGTTTCAAGGTGAGCTACCTCTGCAGGACAGCAGCCAGATGATGTCTTACTACTCAGGTGTAGCTTTCAAACAAAATGTTGGGCTTTTTTTCTCTAATATGCATTAATTACCCAGTTTTGTCTTGTGGGAACGTTAGTTAGTTATTAAAGCACAGTGGTAGGAATCGTAAGGATTGATTCTCTTAACTCTTTCGAAGCTTCATTGTGTTTTAAACTTCATCTGCACTACTGGAAACAGTATTTTGCTGTCTCTCACAAGGGAGCCTAGCTGATGGATTATTGAAAACACTTTCTGAAGACTCTCCAGGCACCTATCTGCATCTCTAGATGTCTAAATGCATTTAAAATTTGGCCTTAAAGTCCTCCATGTTGGTAAAGCATGACTAGAAACTGCTGCAGAGGTGCAACGTGTTATCTCAGTTATTAAGTATACATGTTTCCTTGGAAACATGTCAGGCTAAATTATGGGGGTTTTTTGCTATATGCTAATAGGCTTTTATAAATTAATTAATTAAGGAATTAGGCATACTAAAAGAATTACTTGAATTATGTCTGAAGGATTACTAGTTTTTTAA
>VYZU01057624.1:34896-45802 GCA_013401355.1 Ceyx cyanopectus | reverse complement strand
TTTTCCATCTCAGCACAGTCTTATCCCTTCAGGAAACCACTGCAGGCAACTGGTGTAATACAAAGCTCAGAGCTTCTGACTCAGTGAAAAGGGGCAGAAGAGAGAGTTAATGGCCCCAGCTGCTACTACAAACTTCCCTCTCCCCAGTTGCACTTGGTTTGAGAGGCATCATGTTGCAGCTCTTTCCCATGTGCCACTGCCTGCTACGGTTGGGGAACTCTCCAAAACCAGAACAACACAGTTTCGGTGCCATCTGCCAGGTGGAGAAACCCAACCATGCTCTTTCCTCAGGAGGCCCCCCTGCTTCCTCCTGCACAGAGGAAGAACAGAGCAATTCCAGACTCACAGATGCCAGCTCCTGGTCTCTGCCGTGCTGTAAAACTCCAGCAACTCCAGCACAGCCAGGGTTTGCACAGGGGAATGATGGCTCATCACACAGGAACCAGAGGGACCAGTTGCTCTATGGGGAGGCTGTGCTCAGATGTGTTCCAAGGAGGAGGAGCAAACCTGGCTCTGTCTGAGCATCAGGGAGGGGATAAGAGGTGAGAAGCTGTCTCCTGTATCCAACAACCTTCCAACAAAAAAAAACCCCAAAACCTGCTTTCCTTTACTTCAAGGGAAGCAAATACTGTGGCAGGGCAGTGGATCAGTAGCAGGTTTAGTTCCTTCATCCCTACATCTCTACACTTCCCTCTGGTTCTGCTGAAAAGCATCCAGGAGATGCTCTGCATGGAAGCAGGAGCCCTGCAATGCTGATGACAGGAACCAGCATCTTATTTCACTCATTGGCCACCCCCTGCCCCTCTCCTTCCATTTTTCTAAAGACATGTTTGGGAAAAAAATTGAAGACAGGGCAACTTTGCTTTGCTCAGACCTTAATTTCTCCTTCACCTTATCAGCACATACATAGTGCCCTGAAAGAACCAACATTTCTTCTGAATTATTTATAGTACATGGAAATGATAACAACATAAAATCTGCTATGATTTAATTAATTGCAAATAAGTAATAAGGTAAAGCTAGAAATACATGTAACTAAAAATCTATTTATAATGAAATAATTTCTTGTAAATAATTAGAGCACAACAGTGTATAACTCATCACTTACATTTAGGGCTTGATTCTTCCTGTGCTTGTGGTGTAGCTTTACCCACAGGGTCCTTACCATGGAGACAATGAAATCAGTGACAGAGCTGTTGTCAAGATGGGATCCAGTTCAGGATTAGGAGGATGGGCTGCAAAAGAAAACCATTTTGTATTTTAGTTTTTAAACCAACTAAGGGTCAGCAATTGAGCCCCCGAAAGATAAGCTTTGTTTTTTGCCTGGAGGGTAAATTAACCTGATTTTCCCTTTCTTAACCTCATTTTAAAAGCAAACGAAACCCAGATAACACAAGTGTTGCTTACCATTTACCTAAACGGTAACTGATATGTTTTTTGTTGATAGCATGACAAACCCCAAAGTTTGGTTACTGAGACACCTGAAGGAATGTGTCACTCACCATCTGAGCAAGAGGGACTAAATTCAGACTGTCCTAAAAGACCAGCCTGTCCCTGCTGCTAGCCTTGGCCTTAGCTCAAAGGACTGATGAGCAAATGAGAGTAGCAAGTAACCAGTTTCCAGACTCACCAAGAAGAAGCAAGGATGGATGGCATCCAGTGTAGCTGGGTTTTTAAAAGTAGATGGTCTCACTGCAACCCTTTATCTCTGCTTTGAAATCAGGATAGCTTTTAACTCCGGTCAGGTGCAAACTGTTTCACAGAAGCAATAGTGAGTTTCAGCTGTGAGCAGCAAACAGAAAGGATGCTTCATTACTGTCACCTGCTTGAAAAGGCACAAAATGAAAAGATGAAGAGATCTTGCAGCCCTGCTTTCACTGACCTACATCAGGGTTTTGCTTAGGAGAGCAACTCAAGGCAGACTGGAAAACACCCATTTCACTCAGAGTCTGAGATTGGTTCCACCTTTGAGCACCTCAAACACAACCAGGACTCCTCTTTATATTGTCTTTCTCATCTCAAAGAAGCCTGTGCTGGTTTGTTTGTCAATGGTTCTGCTTCAGCTTTTGGAGGGGCTTGTATGAAGTTCTCCTTACAGGAGCTGAAAACCTTTAATAAAATCAGGCTTAGAAAAGGAAAACACTCAAGTAGCCACATGCACAGTCAAATTTAGCTGAATTCCCTTGGTCAGGATGAAACAGGCAGTGCCACAGAACCTTTTTGGGATCTGCTCAGCAGGAGTTTCAATGAGCCCTGAGGTAGCAACCAGTGAGAAGGGTGAATACAACCCAAACCCAACTCTCCCAGGTGGCCCCTTCCCTTGAAGTAGCTTGAAGATGCTCCCCCGTGGAAAGCACTGCTGGCAGCAAAGGCAGGAGGATGAAGGGAGGCAGAGAGGGCAGGTAACTTGGTCCCTCTGCAGCCAGGGAGCAGCTAAAAAAGGGAGCAGGAAGCTTGTCTACGTAAACCAGATTTCTTGGTGCTGCTCCAGCGCTTCGTGGACTGTTACCCATCAAAAGCAATGCTGAAATTGGCAATCTGCACAGAAAAGGAAGGGATCCACCCCAAAACACTAAATGTCAGGAAACTTTTGTGACACAGGATGAAGAAACACACGCTGCCACTGCAGTTCAAAATGTTCCTGCTCGGAATACAAGCAGGAGGCAGCATGTCTGGGCCAGTGGACCCTCCACCAGCTCCAGGACCACACAAAAGCTGCAGAGCCTTGGAGACTGGTCCTGCCTGAGGGCTGGCTGGAGGCCAAACCACCCAACAGGCACCAGCATCCCTCAATACCTGGAAAGTCTTGCCATTAAAAGGCAGATTTCGGGAGATAACCAAGTTGTGGACACAGAGGAGAACAAGTCAGACCTTTGCAAGTTGATTTTAACACGGTCAGACAAAGAGGTTTGGGCAAAGAGTAACCCAAAGAAGAACTGGTGAGGTGAAGTAAGCATCTGGATTATAAAAATATGACTAGGGGGTATAAAGAAGCTGGTTCAGTTACAGGCACAGATTCTTTGCAAAGAAAAGCAGAGAGCTTTACTTGGAAAGTTTCTCACAATATCAAAGTCACCATCAAAACAGACATTAAAAAGCTCAGCTAAAAATTGTTCCTTCGTGGTGTTCATCATAATTTTTTTCCTCTGGGAAAGCCAGAAGGTGCAGTTGATATGTCTAAGCAGAAATTTTGAACTAGAGTCTCTGGAATGGTCAAAGTCCCAGCAGGACCCATCCTGTCTCCTCCCCAGGTGCAGAGAAGCCAATACCCAGCACAGCTCCTGCATGAAGTATTTTGTTGACCAGTTAATAAAGATAACACAGATTTTTCTGCAAGGATAAAGACCACCTTCTTTCTGTAATCACTGAAGGAAAAATTGCCCTAACTGCATTCTCATAGGGAAAATGGGTTAAGCCTTCTTCAGTCACCACCACAAAATCACAGGGAATTGAGTGGATTTTTATTTTTTTTTTCATTATTACAGTCCAAATAGGTTTGAAAGTGCAATGGAAAAATGTGGTGTTTGTGCTGGTTTAGCCTCATGACAATACATGAAGTAGGATCTGTAAAGGCATGAGTCACTGCTCAGGAGCTGATTTATTTCCTGATTTCTGTGAAGTGAAAGAGTGGTGATGTTCTGAATTACCTTCCCCTGCCATTAAAGTCTTCCATACAGCACCCTAATTTTGAGCTTTCTGACTATCATCTGAGGGGTGATGCGTTTTAAAAGAGAAAATTATTTGTTCCTAGTGCTTAGCAGCAGCTGAATCAAAACCAAAAGAAAAAAAAAGGAGTTGTAAATAGTCTGGACAAAATTAAATGCCTCATTCCATTATCTAGTTGTTGCCTAATATCTGTAAGTCCTCTTACTACTGGAAAGTTGGAGAATATCACACTCCTATAAAAAGGGGCTGGAGAAATCCTGAGTTTATGGTGGGGAAAAAAATAAAAAAAAAGAAAAAAGAAGGAATCCATTTGCAAAAAACCAATCAGGCCTCCTTCAGCTCATAAATAAGCAAAAAAAAAAAAAAAGAAGAAAAAAACCTCAAACAACCAAAACCAACCACAAAACAAATCACAAGAGAGAGAAAGGGAAAGTCCAGCTGGTTCTTGAGCCCCTGGCTGAGTCAGTGGTGGGTGAGTCCCCCACCCATAGCCACTGCTTGCCCACTTCCCAGCTGCCAGCCAGTCCCTCCAGCCCTGGGGCAGGACTTGTCTCCAGCTGCAAGGAAACGACCCGCTGAACCAATAACCCCTTTCATCTCTGTTTACTCATCCTCTGTTTGTNTGGTGGGGGGGGTGGTGGGGTGGAGTAAGTGTTTTGTAGTGGAAAAGGGTAAAAGAAAATGCATACTTGGCATTTTTGCAGTGAAGGGTGAATGTTCTCCTTGTCAGAGGCTGCAGATGAAGGCTGAAAACCAGAGGCTGCCCAGGGTTTCCCAGGGAAGCCACAACCCTCCTTCCTGCCTCATGGCAAGGCTCTGAGCAGGGTGCTCCAGGATGGGATGGGGTGGGCTGGGGATCACCAGGGAAAGCTGCAGCAGCTCAGGGCAGAGGAGACACCAAGGGGGGGGCACATCCAGACCCTGTGAAGAGCAGGTTGGGTTCTCACCCCTACCCATCCCAGCTGGGATGCATCTTGGGGTGAAGAAACATCTCCTGCAGCAGGAAGCTCTCATGGAAATTCCCTGGCTTGTCGGTGAGTTTATTTGATAGGAGGCTTCCACTCGATGCAGCATTTTGGGGTTTAGCTTGTACTCTGCTACACTAATCTCTAAAAAAACCCAGAGGCAGAAAGAAAAGCAAAGTTGGGTGAAGTATGTATAAAAATAACTGCAGTTATCACCCTGTCCAGTGCACCTATGTCAACCCAGCAAGAGAGCCATGAGCAAACATGCACATAGGAGGCTTCCATGGGAAATATCAGTGTTTCTTCTTCCCCAGAAGGCTTCATCCCTTCGGGGAGCTCACTGATTCAACTTCAGACCCTGCATTTAGTGCTCAAAACCCATGGCAGTGAAGGAGTTACCTCCGGAGTGGCAGCCCGGGGTGATGAAACTGATAAGCAGCCCATTCATCTGCTCGCAGGCTGCCTGACCTTGGGCTGTGGCGGAGGAAAGGCGTCCTGGCTCCTAGGAACAAAGGGCAGGGGAAGGAGGGTGACTCAGGAGCCCTGCTGCTCTACAACCCATCCTGGAGAGATGCAACGCGCTCCCTGCAGGGAGGGCATCCATGCACTGCCCAAATCTACCTTTTGGCTTCACAGGGGAAAAAAAACCCAAGTTTTCTATATATTTTTTTATTATTATTACCTCATTATCCTTGGGAACACCAAATGGAAGGCGTAGTCTGTGCTGGGCTGGACTGTCACAGGGCAAACAAGAGCTCACTTGGGGAGAGGTGTTGGTTTTGTGTTTTTAATTACTTTTCCAAAGTGGCAGCTGGAGCTACCTAAATGCACCTGCTTAAGGAGGGCAAACACGAGATGCTGAGGGCTTTTCAAGCCTAATTATTGGATGCCTCCCACCTGTAGCCCCTTGAAGGTGAAGCAGGAGTCAGAAGCACAGACATCTCAATGTACAAGAAGCTCAGCTACTCTGGTGCCATTGATTTCCACATGGTCCATTGTTTTCTCCACCCACCCCAGGAGTGTCTGTTGGCATGTTCACTGCTGCTGTGTCAGTCACACTCTGCACACTCCACAGGGCCAATTAGACACTGGCAGTGGGTGAAACCTGCAGGAGAGGTGCCACACTGCAGGCAAGGAGGGCAGCAAACAGTTCGGTGTCCCCAGAGCATCATCCCATCCCATCATCCCAACCCATCCCATCATCTCATCCTATCCCATCCCATCATCTCATCCCAACCCATCCCATCATCCCATTCCATCATCCCATCCCATCCTGTCCCCCTGCCCTGCCAGCAGTGGGGATGAGCACAGCTTGGCCTGGGCACAGAAGGAAAAAGGATCCAGGGGCTCTGTTGACATAACAAGCCACTAGAGAGCACTCTCAAATGTATTTATACCCTTTGCCTAAATGCTACTTTATAAAAACACTCGGTTGCCATGGCCTGGTTTACAGCACAGCTAAAAAGAGAGCTCCCAAACATAGCAGGTTTTCTGAGGCCACCTCAAAGGCGGGCAAAGCATCTCTTGTGCAGCACCTAAGTGCAACTAGCAGCTTTTTCTCAAGCTCTTTTATTTTATATATACGTTAAAAAACGTGCAAGAATTACTGAAAGCTCCTAGTGTCTTCCTACTTGGTGCCAGAAGTAGAAATAAACAAACAAATAAATAAAAATAGCAATGGATTAGTTCAGCAGCTATGAACACAAGCACCACACAGGTGGTCTGCCAGGAAAAAAAAATATATTGGGGAAAAAAAAGTGATGGGAATGGGTTTGAAGAATAAAAAATCACACATTCTTCATTAAAACACTTTTAATACTACAGAAATTACAATATCACCTTTTAAAAAGTTGAAAAAGTAATATTAACACTAGCACTGTTGCAGCTAAAGCACTTCAAAATAATAATAATTAAAAAAAAAAAATAGGAAAAAAAGCTTGTAGCCCAGGAACTAATGAACTGGTATAAAGGGGAGAATCCACCAGAGCATTTTTGTAACTCAGTAAGCAAAAGGGAAAAAAAAAAGCAATATTGAGTGTGAGAAAAATCAGCTAAGTACACCCTCAAGATTTTTTTTTTTCCTTTTTTTGTTTGTTTCCTTTTGCAGTTCTGAAGTTTTCTGATGCAGATGAGATTTGGCTGGGATCTTGGGGGTTTAATATCAGCTGAGTGAGCACAGGTACCTGGATGGAGCCATTTCTTTGCCAGGGATGTTCACCACTTGGCATCACCAGCCCAGGAGTCTCCATGCAGGAGCAAGGGAAGAGGAGGAAGAGGAGTTTCCTTACAAGCCTCTCTGCCCAGTCACACTAAGATCCCCAAAACACGGGTGTGCTTTGCACCTGTAACACAAATAGGGGGTCCTTTTTATGGAGGCTTCGGGATTTGGGTTTTGCTTTTTTAGGGAGATCACCTTAATTGAAAAAAAAGTGAGAGCTTCAACCCATATGAGGTATTATGCCAAGCAACTTTGAAGAACTTGTTAACATCTATCAGCTCAAAATCCATTTTTTTTTTTTTTAATAAAGTGCCTAAATACACATTTACACAGATCATAGTGGTTCCAAAGAATCCTTTACAGTTTGTTGGTATTTTTTTGTATATATATAGGTATATATATAGGTATGTATATATATATAATGTGCGTTTTCTTCAAATTGGCTAAATGTGTTTACATAAGACACCAATCTTGACTATAGGTATAAGTTTTAAAGCGTAATATTGAATGAATTGGTTTATCATGCAAGTCTTATCTAATATTACATTGACCTGTAATATGGAACACAATGTAGTGGGTGTGCTCATTAAACACTTCATAAAAAATTACTGTGCATGTGCAGTTCCGATTTTCAAATAGTAATGACCTTTTTTTTCTTTTTTTTTTCTTTTTTTTTTTTAAAAAAAGCAGTCTTCCCAAGAAGACCTACTCTGCATTAAATTGCAGTCTGAACATTATCACAATAAGAACAGTTGACTGAAAAGCACCCAAAATTCTTCAAATTATAGTCAGCTGAACAGATTTTCCCTCCTTCTCTTACAATACTGGAAGTGTTTATTAGCCCATCTCTGGGAAGGGACAAACTTCACCACCCTCTTCCTCAGAAACAACCACTTCTAGCCCAGTTATAAACACCTCAAGAGGAGGGGTCGTACAGCCGCAGCACTGCCAACGAACTATCAACAGCACAAAAACATCACTATAAGACTCGAACTATTTCTAGTAACCAATGATTTATTGATTTGTAGAAGACTGCTTGGTGATGCAGAAGCGTGATCAAAAGAAGTGGCTTTACAAAAGAGTTCTCCAAAGTAGCTTAAAAAGGTAGGGCCAGGGCCATTAAGTGCAGCCCTAATTGCTTTCATTTCAACCAGTTTATATTTTCATTTTCAGAGAATAGCAGTAGGCTTCTTTCAAGCACACGTAATAAGGAAATTACAGGTTTCCTCCACCCACATTTGGGCTGTCACTGCTATGGCTGCGGGCGATCTGGCAGAGGCTCAGTCACCGCTGTCACTGGACCACATTTTACCTGACACTCGGGTCACTGACAGTAACAATGGCAACAGCCGACAGGTGACTGAGAAGGAAACTCCAAAGTCCACCTGCACCATCTGAAAACTCAAGTAAAATTGAAAAAAAAAAAAAAAAAGGAAAAAAAAAGAGGGGAAAAGAAGGAAAAAAAGGGAAAAAAAAGGGAAAAAAAGAAAAAGGGAAAAAGGAATAAAGGGAAAAAAAAGAAAAAGGGGGAAAAGGAAAAGAAGGAAAAAAAGAAATAAAAAGGAAATAAAAAAGGAAAAAAAAGAAAAAAGAAAAAAAAGGAAAAAAGGAAAAAAGGGAAAAAAATGGAAAAAAAGGAAAAAAAAGGGAAAAAAAAGGAAAAAAAGGGAAAAAAAGAAAAAAAAGGAAAAAAAAAAAAGGAAAAAAAGGAGAATAATCTGTCTCTTCCCCCACCTCCCCAGCTTCATCCAAAGACACAGAAGTGCCACTGAAGATGGCAGTGGCACGTTGGCACCGTCACCAACCGTATCATTAAAGTTTGTTATCACCATCCTACGTTAGGGTACTTAATTGGTGAGTCCATGCAGTTTTGTAACCCTACAACTGAGCACGTGAACTGTGGTCAACTTTGCCTTAAAAAAAAACAACAAACCCAAACACAACAGGAAAAAAAACAAAACCAACCACCAAAGCAAACACAAACCAACCCGGAAATCCCTCACTCGACAGCGCCTCTCGGCCAGCTCTCCACATCCTACTCTGGAGCCAAGTTCCCTGGAGAAGGGGAGGAATTTGGGCCAGGAGCTGCCTCTGCTAGCCACTCTTTGTCCCCAGCCACCTCAGACCAAGCCTGCGTGCCACCAGCTCACCAGGACAGGGGCCGGGAATAAGGAATCACAGACAGTAAGGCAATCTTTACAATGTCAGAAAAGTGTATTTGGCATTTAAACAAAAAGGGGAGAAAGAAAAAAAAAAACCAAAACAAAACCCAAACGAACGAAGAAACGAAACAAAAAGGCCCAAGTGCGTACAAATACAGCTAGAAGCAGTTCTGGTTTGCCAAGTGCTCTCTAAAAAAAGCAGCGCAAAGTCACAGCCGACATTGAACAGGAACTGTCACCAGGGAAGCACAACAAATAGTTGCTATAACAAAAGGGGAAAAAAAAAAAAAAAGGAGGAAAAAAAAAAGTGATCATTAGAAGAAATGCCTTTATAATAAGTACATACCTTTCGTCTTCAAAAAATATAGAAACACAATGTATTCAAAAAAATCAAAATTATACAGCCATGTTTATGAAGTCTACATTTCCCTTGTCTTGGAGATATATATATATTTATATATATATATTTATAGATATATACAGAATTCGAGCAGTTCGAGTTCAAGGTGACGTCGGGTGATGAAAGCGGCCAAGTCACGAGTCCCTCTCCTTTTTCACTTTCACATCCCCGGCCAGGATGGTGGCGATCTCCCCCTGCATGAAAGCCCAGGGGACGTTGGAGCCGACCAGGGGACACTTCTCCCCGCTGGGACAATAAACCTCCCCGCTGGCTCCCTGCTGCTTGATGCTCTGCCGGGAGCAGGGGAAGCAGAACTTGTGCGAGGGGACCGAGGGGCACTGCACGAAGTGGGTGTCTTCCAGGCGCTCGTGGCACAGGGTACAACACAACGGGACGCTGGCGGCCAGGGACGAGTCCGGCAGGCTGGCGGGGTGCACGGGCTCCAGCCCGCCCGTCGAGTTGGCCCCTTGGCCCGGCACCTCCCTGCCGGGGCCC
The DNA here is from genome assembly GCA_013401355.1 of Ceyx cyanopectus. Taxonomy (NCBI): domain Eukaryota; kingdom Metazoa; phylum Chordata; class Aves; order Coraciiformes; family Alcedinidae; genus Ceyx; species Ceyx cyanopectus. The sequence goes on along the minus strand of VYZU01057624.1, from coordinate 35,896 downwards.
AGCCTTCTTTGGTTCATGGCGGAGGGCGAGGGGGGGCTGCTGCTGTTCCTCCTCGTGGTGGAGTGGACCTGGTTGGCGTCTTTGGAGGCGTGGTTGCCCCCGGCATTGTCCGCCACCAAAATGAGGGCGGCCATGGGGGACTGGCCGTTCTGAGCCGCCTCGGGCGGCGTGGTCCGGTTGGAGTGGGGCGAGGCGGTGGGCGGCGGGGGAGACATGAAGGGGGTGGCCGTCAGCGGCAGTTTCATCCCTTCCGACGAGGTGGGCAGCCAGGGCTGCACCTCCCCGTTGATCTTCGGGGGTCCCGCCTCGCCCTCCGGCTCGGGGGAAGGCTTCCTCTTCCGGGCGGCCCGGGCGCCTGCGGAGGCGGAGGGAAGAGGTGAAGGAGAAGGCAGAGCGACGGCCACGCACCGCCGAGCGCGGGGGGCACCGACGTGCGACCGCGACAACGGGCGGCGCCCGGCCGTCCGGGCCGTCGGGCTGCCGCTTCGTGCGCCCGAACCCGCCCGGTATCCCCCGCCCCGCATGCTGGGAAAGCCCCCCCCAAGTCCCGAGACCTCCGTCGCCTCACCCTGCCCCTCGCCTCACCCTGCCCCTCGCCCGCCGCCCCGGTCCATCTCACCTGGCTTGGCCACAGAGCCGTTGGTCTCGTAGCCCAGCAGCCTCCCGCCCGCCATGCCCGGCTCCTTCTTGAACTTGCTGTCGAAGGGGGCGACAGCGTGCCCACCGTGCTGGTGCAGGGCCAGCAACGTGTCCCGCACCGTCTTCGGCTTGGCCAGCCACTCTTGCTCCCCGCTCGCCCGGCCCTTGCCCTCCGCGGCCAGCTCCGCCGCCGCCGCCGCCGGCAGGCTCTCAGCCGAGCCCCGCTTCTCCTTGGCGCCGCCGTCGTGCTCTCCCGCCGCACCGCCGCCGCCCGACGAAGACGAAGAGACGGAGCCGGGGCGCTTGTGTCCCAGCTCGCCGGGCTGCCCCGCCGCCTGCCCCGCCGCCTGCGCCGCCGCCG
>VYZU01057624.1:0-32375 GCA_013401355.1 Ceyx cyanopectus | reverse complement strand
GCTGGGCCGCCAGCGGGTAGCGCTCCGGGGGCTGCGGCGGGGGCCGCGCCGCCGCCTCCGCCGCCGCGGGGTGGCCGAGCTGCTGCTGCTGCTGCGCCAGAAGCTCCTTGGCGGAGAGCGGCGGCTGCTTGGCGTGGGGCGGCGGCGGGGCCCGGCCCTCGGGAAAGCAGCCGTGCGCCCGCTTCAGCTGCCGCGCCGTGTCGATGACGAACTCCACGCGGTCGGCGCCCTCGTAGTTGACGCAACCCCGGCAGACGGGCTCCGTGAAGTCCCAGATCATGGCCCAGGGCATGCGGGGCAGGTCGCACAGGTAGCACGACTGCCTGCGGGAAGCAGCCGCCACCGCCGCCGACGACATGTCCCGGCCCCGGGGCAGCGGCGAGCGCCCCCCGCTCCGGCCGCCGCCTCCTCCGCCCCTCGCCACCGGAGTCCCGACGGGGAGGCTCGGGCGCCGCGGCCGCAGCGGGACCGTCCGCCGGGCCCCCTCCCCCTCGCCTTCCTCTTCCGTGCGCTGGAACGGGGCGCGGCGGGCGCCCCGACCGGCAGAGCCGCTGCGGGGGACGCCGCTTCCCTCGCCGTCTCCGCCGCCGGCGCTCACAAGGCGGCGGGGACGCGCATCTCCGCGGCGCGGCTGGCGCAGGGCTGCGGCCNCACGGCTCTCTGCTCCATGCCGCTGCCTGGCGCCCCCGCCCCGCCGCTGCCGCCGCCGCCGCCGCGATCCCGGCCCCTGCCCGCGCCGACGCCGCCGGCAGCGGGAGTTCCTTTCGCCCTCCGGGGGGCCGCTCGGAGCGGAGAGGGACGAGGCGGGGGGCAGGGGGTGCGCTAACTGCCGCCTCTGGCTTTGCTGTTATTGCTGGCTTTATTACTCCCGTGACGCTGAGGGGCTTGGGCGAAAGCTGCAACGCGGGGCGCATCCCGCACTACGGCGTTCGGTGTCCCCGCGCCCCGTTTGCCCGGTGACCTTGGGCTCAGCACATCCCCCGGGCGCGCCCGGTGCCTACGGGCTCCCCCCTCTACCGTCCCCGCGGGTCAGTCAGCGCCTCCTCCGGGCAGGGGCCGGCGCCCTCCTGTGCCACTGCACGGCTTTGTTCTCCCCGCAGGGGCAGGAGGCACTATTACGAATAAATGCAACGATTACCCGTCTTTTTTTTTTTTTTTTTACTGTTGTCATTGTGCTCAGGAAATAGGACGTTCTAGATTTCCTGTACTTTTCAACCACAAACCAGCGGTTCTCTAATGCAGATTAGCAAAATTCACACGGACTAAGCAAACGCCGTCTCGTCCTCCGAAAAAAAACCCACCAACCCTGTAGCCATCTTTCCCCGTCCCCTTTCCACGCTGCTAATCGCTCATCCGCCGCCTCCATCCACACCGTAACACCGGGGTGGGGGCAAGCGAGGGAGGAAAAGAGGGTGTTTGCTCTTTCCGTTGGCCACGGGAGATGGAGCAAGCCCTCGGCGGGCGCATCCCGGCACGTACGGCCGGCTGCACACATCCGTCGGGGCAGGGTAAACACAGAGCAGGCTGCTCACCCCGACGCCCGTGCTCGGGCCGCCCTTCCCACGGCGTTATGTAGGTTACGGGGGAGGGAGGGAAGGAGGGCGGGAGGCGGAGGCCGGCCGGGGCCGGGGAAGCTCTGACGTCCGCAGCAGCCGCCGCCGGGAGGTGCTTCCCCGCGGCTGGCAGCCGCCCGACGGCTCGGATGGGGCTCTGCGAGCCGGCCCCGCGCTAAGCGCCGCCTGCCCCCGGCTCTTCCTCGGCCCCGAGCAGCGGGGGTCAGGCAAGGTGCGGGGGTAGCAGCCGCCCCTCCCTCCCCTCCTCCGCTCCCTCCAGCGCCGCCCGTCGAGCTCGGGGGCTGGATGCCTCCCTCGGCCGCCCGCTTTCCCTCCTGGGCTGCGGGGGGGAGCTTGTCTCACCCTTCCCTGCCCTCCTCGGCTTGGCGCTGCCTCCTAGCGCCATCCCCTCCTGCCAGCTCGGGTGACTTTGCAGCAGCACGCGTCCCGAAGGCGCCGGGCCGTTAACAAAAAGCTCGGCCCAGCCCCCGACCAGCCCCGCACGTCGGGGCGGTGCCCCGGGAGCCACCTCCGGAGTCCTCACGGGTCGTGAGCGCTCTGCGACAGCCGGCCGGGTTGAGCGGAAGGGAGAGGCAAGGGTTAATATCGTCTCGGTTTTTTTTCCCGAGCAGCCCTCCTTTTACATTGCATCAAAGTCCTTTAAAGCTGTTTCTTTTCCCTCTTCCCCTCCCCCGGCTGGAAAGACTCTTTATCCATACACGCTAAGTAAACAGATCTTTGTTTTCGTCTTCCACCCACTGCCCTCTTTCTCCAGCCCCGAAGCTGGAGCCTCGCCAAGCCGGCTGCAGCGATTGCTGCCTACACACACACACTCTCTCACACACACACACACTCTCACACACACACACACACACACTCAGCCGGGTTTCTCGGGTGAGGCAATGCGCCTGCAATTGGCAGGGACAGGGCAGGAATTGTAATTGCGCTGCATCATGTGATGGATTATGAAAGAGGAAGTTCGGATGTTTTAGTCACGTACTCCTTTGCCCTCTTGCTTTAGCCTCCAGGTTCTCCGAAGGAAAAAATTACATGTATTTATATATACTGGTGGAAAGCCAAAAAAACAGCGTGTTTGCACATTTCAGATCATGAGCAGAACTGGAGTGCTCGCTGAGCGAGGCTGCAGGGGAAGAAGAAAGCAGAGCTTTGAGCCGTGGCAGGCTTTTAACTGCAGGACAGAAAATGGGATCGGTATTTATTTTCCTTTATTCTAATGAAAACTAGCTGCTTGGAAAGGTCGAGATGAGCAATAGTCTGGTTTTGCTGCTTTTGCTGCCTTGGAATTCATTCTGGTGGAAAAAACACCCATGTCACCAAGCTCAGTGTCAAAAAGCTGATCAAAATACAGTGGCAGTGCTACGTAGGAAATTTGCTTTATGCATCAAATCACAAATAAAAAAAGCCCAACCCAAAAAACCTTCAAAGCTACTGACTGTTACAGCAGTAACTGCACAGGAATGGAACAGATAATGCATTTGTTTCTTGTTCCTGTTTTCTTTTGAAACAGAAACCATCCTTTTGTGCCCCATCTCTGCTTGTAAGCAGTGTGATGGTTGAAGGGAGAGGAGAGTTCAGAACAGGGCAGCTCTGACACCCCCACATCTCTACTGTGCTGAGCACCCTGGTTTTTGGTGTTTTGCACTGGACCACTCTGAGGTCTTGTTTGGTTTCTCTTCTCCTCCTTCCCTGCAGGGTCTGGCAGCAATCACAGGTGGGCTCTTGCCCCACAGCTGTGACTCCAGCACGCACTGCACCCACATACCCATCCTCTGGGGGGTCTGCATTGCTTTCTGTGTCCAAACCAGTGCTCCTTCCCTGCTCCTCTATGCCCCTTCCCTCCCAGTTGAGGACTGCCCCACATCCTTCCCGTGCTGCAGATATGCACTGCCTTCTCTGTGGCTCCTATTTCCATCCTTCTGTTGAGGGATAAGTGCTGCAGAGTAGTATCAAAATCAGAACCAAGATGGGAAGAATGGTGATGCTGGAGGGTGCTGCCACATCTCCTTTGATCTGTAATAAATTATGGAGGCTACTCTCCCAGAACTGACTGGGGAGGGGCTGGGAATAGTCCTTGAAGTCTTGAATTTGGTCAGATGCAGGTGATTTGGAGGCAGGAATCCTATCAGAGCAGTGCCACTGTGGCTGAAAGCAAGATCTGCCAGCTCAACCTGTGGAAACCCGACAGCACATCACAGCCTGTGCCAGGCCAGCACCTCCTCTCTGCTGTTTTCACTCCTACCGGAGATGGCAGGTTGCTCTAGCACATTTTCCACAAAGCTGAACGAACCCAGGTTCCAATTTGCTTCTTGCATAGGTGAGGATTATGTGAGTTTTGTCAACAGCTCAAAAGCTCCTTAAAAAAAAAACCTTAGAGAAAAAGAAAAATCCCTGCCCAACTGCTTCGTTTAGTGCCACAGGGGAAAAAAAACCCAAACCATGAAGACACTGATGCAAACTAGAGTATCATCAGGCACAGTCTGTTGACATAAATAGGCTTTGGACAGGTTCATGGTAAGCCATTGATCCTGCAGATGTTTACAACCACTTATAACTTTATTCACATGAGCATCACTCTGGATGCAAAGCCATGTGCACTCCCCAGAGCCTCTCATCAGCCGTGTGCTGGCTGCTGCCCTGCCCTGCAGCCTGCAGCTGTCTGATGATGGCAGGAGCTGACAGAGGCCCTGGTGGAAAAATACTCCACCGAGGCTGGCAAGAGGTCATGGCATTAGATCCCTGGGAGGCAGAATGTGCCAGAGGATTGAGAAGGGCTGGAGCAGCTACTCGGTGTCTGCCTTTTGTCATACTTACATAGGGGGTTTTTCTTAACTCCATGAAGACAGTGGTGTTGAATGTAGCTGGTGTTAACTTCTGAAGAGCTGTGAGCCACCTAAACAGAACCTGCCTAGTAAAGGAAGCAGCAGCAGAACACTGCCATTGTCAAGGATATCTGCCAAAATATGGAGATGATATATATGCTGTTGCTCTGTTTGAGCAGGGCTAGTTGGCATGGAGCAGGAGCCTGGGTGCTGCAGCTTCTGCTCCATTGGTGGGCTCTGCCCTAGGCAGTTTGGAGCAAAACTTGGCATTCTTGGTTTAAAAATAGGAAACAAGTCTGGTTTTAACTGAGCAGTTGACTTTATGCCCTTTTTTCATGTAGAAAATAAAGTGTGAGAAAAAGATAATGAAAATACTCGAGAAACGTAGAGGTTACTACCCTGCAAAGAGAAGTAAAAACTTCAGAGAGATGCTTCCAGATGCCAGAATAAAGGGCAATTGATAGGGAAAAGCTTCCACCCCTTATCCCCAGGCCGGGTAAATAGGCATGTCGGGCTGTTCCATTTACACCCTGCCTTGGAGTTCTGCACTGCAAGCCACAGTTGGCAATTGTCTGCAGCCAGGGGCAAGGGGGGCAGGAATGCAGTGCCCAGAGAGACCAGCTGGCCCAGTGACCCCTTCCCAAAATAAACAGGAAGCCTGGGAAGCCGTGACCCCTCCACCACACTGCATCAGCTCTGCACCCCCCCTGTGCTGCTGAGAGGCTTCCAAGTACCCTCTGGAAACTGGACAGGGGCAAGGACTTCACTGGAAAATAAAGGCAGAAACAGTCTGCTGAAAAACAGTTATGGAGAGCTTTAAAATTCCCTCTGTTTACACCCCCGGATAGTTTTATTACTTGTCTGCTTTTCATCCCCAGATTGAATGCAGTGTGTTAAGCACTGACTAGATGGAAAGAAGGGGCAGAGGCTTCCCTTTCTGCCTGTGTGGAAGGGGTGGTGTGCCTGAACAAAGCAAGAAGAGGAGCCCTAGGGAGGGTGTGCCAAGAGGTTTCTTGTTTGGGATAGGCACTTTGGGCTGGGAAACGCTTTTTTTCCCTGTTTGGGGGAGCTGGCAGCGAGGTCCTCACACAAAATAAAAGTCAAAACTGAGACCCAGACCTTCTCAAAGTCTGGGCCAGAGCTATTAAAGCTGTTTCCAGCGTGGGAGTTCCTGCATTACCAAAATGTCCCTCCAAAGCATCAGAGTGACGCTCGCTGACAGCTCCAGCTGGCAACTCACCTCCCGGGCCTGCCAGAAGAGCTAGCTGTCCCCAAAGGCCTCCCTGCCTTGGCAGCCCCTGGCCCCTCTGTTTGAGGCAGAACAGGACCACCACGGGAGGGGAGTCAGCCCAGCGGAAGGTCGTCTTTGCTGCTGCTGACCTCAAAGTTTCCTGCCAGCGCTGGTGGTTCTGCAGTCCTGCTTCTCTGCTCAGCCAGTGGTCCTCCCTTGTCCTCTGGGTGGGGCTGGGGTCTCTGGGGGAAGGATGCTATGGGTTTGGCCTGTGTGGAGATCAGCTAGCTCAAAGAGATTTGAAGAGATAGGAAAGGAAGATGGGATCCCTTCTATATTACCTAGCAATGGCTAGGGTTTTATAGTTACCAAACACTTGGCACTTGACTGGCTGGGTAGCAAGACACACTGTGCTGGTGTGAGCAAGACACTCTCTGCTTCAGCCCCTAGCCTTACCTGAGCTTTTTGCTCACTGCTGTCTAATATGCTAAGGAAAAACAAGTAAAAGAGTGTATTTTAATCTTCTTATACATACTACATGTAGTCTACTGCTGTGTAGCAATGCTGAGGAACAATACTTACAAGTTTAGGCATCAATGATGCATTTGTAAACTTAAACTGCAGTGCTGCATTGTGTTACTTTGTCCCATCCATTTGTACTTTCAGGCAAAATAATCATGTATATCTCTTTTACTTTCACCTCCGTCCCTTCTGCTGAGCTGAGCTCCAGGAGGTGCCTGTTAGAAAGTACAGTTGAGTTAATATTTGATAAATAAATAACACCAGCAACATTAGTAATTGGTGGACCTGTGCTGGACCTGGCAATTAAACTCAGTCTCTTCCTCTGCATTTCAGTCATTAAAGGAACTTGCAAAGGCTGCCACTTGCGTGTCACTTAGTCTGACAGATGGGATGGGATGAGGGCTGAGGACCAGTCATCTTTGTGATGGGACCTGTCCTCTCGTCATGCCTGAGGAATGGCTGTGCTGGCCAGGTCACTGGGGTGGCTGCACAGGATGCTTGCTGCTGACTCAGGAGTCTCACACGTGCACTTGGAATGTGCCACACAGGTGTCTCTCCACAGCCCTCTCCCTAACAGGTCTCACCACCATTTCAACATCAGGAGCACCAAGCTGCTGCCCCTTTTCTCCATGGTCTGGGTGGATGGAGAACCCTTTGGAGGCTGTGCCAGTGGAAGCTGCTGTGGAGGGCACTGCTGTTGCTTCGTGTTGGACCCTATGGCAGCTTGCTGAGGCATGGGCAGATGTGTCCACACTTCCTTTAACCCTCCTTGTCCAACAACAGAGGAAAAGCCCACTGGTAGAGAATTCAGCAAGGATTAGTTGCCTAGTGCTGACAAGGACTCTTCCAATTGTCTTTTTGTCCTTGGTGGACACATAGCCCAGGAGTCAGGTGAAACTTCCCATATTCCCTGCACAGCCTTATTTATAGATGAATAACTTCTGGATATCACAGCTATGGGATGGGTTTCAATGTCTGATCCAAAGGCAAGAGACAATCACCTTCGTCATCCATTTTCACTCTGCCAGTTACTATTATTGCTAACTGCTGTTCCACACACATTGTAATTAAGTGGAAGGAATACAGACCAAATGAAAAAGGGTATGAGCCTCTCAAAAACATCTCTGTGCTAGCTACAGCCTGACTCAGCCTTCAATTAACATTCTTACTTAAAATAGCTTTGCTATACAGCTTTTGTTCAATGTTACATAATAGCAGGCCAAATTACCCAGAGCCCTGTGCTTGAAGAGAGCATCTTGGCCCTGGTCTCCTGGGCACCACCTCATCCTGTCTTTGATCCAGGGGGCCTTGAATGTGGGTTTGCTACCAGAGGAGAGCACACATTTACATCTGCAGCTCTGCCTTGGCGGGCATATTGAACTGGTGCTGCCAAGAGAAGTGGCACTGCTCTTCTCCACCATGGCTGCTTGTTTCTGCCTCTGGAGCAAACCTAGCTCTAGCTTGAGTTTCCATGATGCTCCTCAACCAGGATGGTGTTTCAAACAGAGAGAGAGCTGTGAGAAGAGGGAGCCAGGCACATCTAAGCTTAGTATCAGCCCCCACTCCTGATCTCAGGAAACCAGTTCACCAACTGGGTGCAGTTCCACTAAGTCACTTCATTTGCATCAGGATGGTGTTTAGCCTGAGGTGATCATGTGCAGCATCAGTTAGCACGAGGTCAGGAGCCTGTGCAGCTGACAGGTCATCACTGCCTTCTCCAGAGGACCATGGGGTCTGCTCAGCTCAGCTCAGCATCCCACCTCAACCCAGCACAGACACTGAGGGTGCCCTCCTCTGCTGAGAAGCTGGCTAAACTCCTAGGGATATCAAAAAAAGTCACATAAAGGGCTCAGCTCTTCTTCTGCTGCTGTGGCATGCAACCTGGAAAGAAGTAGGTTAATACAAGCCAGCTTCTTTCTTCTGAATTTTGTTTTATATGGTTGGGGTTTTTTTTATGTGTTTTGGCAGACTTTTTGATGAATAGGTCAGCAGGGTGTGGAAATGTGTTCTAAAACTTTCTGCATCCTTGCACATGCTTCTAGTTGCCGGGGGTTTTGCCTACTGCTTCACTTGGAAAGATTTAAAAGAGATTGAAAATTGTAGGCAAAGTACAGAGATAGATTTTTGTAAGTAGTTTTGGCACGGATTTTAGCCATTCCCATGTCATTTGTGAAAAACAAAACAACACCCCCCCCCCCCAAAAAAAAACTCCTAAACCACCAAAACCCCAAAACCAAGAAAAACCCCAGAAACCAAAATAGAAAGAACCCCCCACTCAACCTTATGATATGAAAATACCAGTTTGTCTGATTACAAAGAGTGAAAAAAAATCACTGTCTGCTATATGCACCTTCAGATGGCATATTTAAATATTCATAACATCCTATTCTATTCTATTCCTATTCCTATTCTATTCTATTCTATTCTATTCTATTCTATTCAGAATTGTTGCAAGGCAAGTATGGGAAGAATCTCATCTTTTTCACATCTTCCAAAGCTAACATTGGTAACAAAAATACATCGTTTCATGTACTTCAAAAAAGAGGTGAATGTTTCTACCTGCTAGGTTTTCAGAATCAAGCCTCCACACCTGAAATATGAGAAAAATCATATGAGCAAAAGACTAAGAAATCCTTCATATGTAACCAGATACACCATCTGACAGCCTGGAATAGTTAAAATCCTCTTTAACCACCAGCATGTCAAGACATGCCTGCCTCGGACACTGTTAAGACATCCAGCCTCCATATTTTACATACCCTCCTAATTACATTCATATGTTTGGTTTCATATTTGACCTCTCTGTTTCAACAGAGTGCCAAGGAAAGCATTTCTGATACAGGAATTAGGCTGGAGGGTGTGGGGAATTCATGATCCTTGTAGCCCTCATACACACACTAGAGTGACATGCACCAATGAGCAGCATAAAAGAAAAAATATGCTTTAAATCCTCAGTGCCTATGTGCACTTTTTAATTTAAAGTATGGTCTGGGCTCTTGCTTTTTGCTTTGTTCTTCTGAGCACTTTGGTGTCCACACCTCCAATGCTTCCTCCATAATCTGGCAGCTCTCCAGCTACCAAGTTTCAGCTTCTCTTTATTAGGAAGAAAAGACTATTTGCACCAAAAATTGCATCATTCTGGAGTGAGAAACTGACTCATCTCAGTTGTTAGAATTTTTATCACTGAATCCAGTAGGCTCAGGTTCCCAGCACACCAGGAATGGCTTTACATGAAACCCTGACAGTGGAAACACTGATCAGAAGACACCAGCTGCATGGAGAAATTCACTGTTTTCTTCCATTCCCTAAATTCCCTATGAAGCCAAAGCCAAAAATCACATCCCTGTCAGCAAGAACAGGGTTGGACCCTTCATAGATAATAATGCCAGATAATTGTTATTGTTGGGTACTAAATCCACACAATCAATGACAAAAAGATCTGAAGGCACAGCAATTCCTAAATGGCAGGCTTTGAACCATGGCTTTTGTTTTGGTGAAGGAAGCAGCAGGAAGAGCAGTCTGCACAAGGGTGGGTTTCACTCCTGGCCCAACACACAATCTTTTTCCCTGAGAGCAATCCACAAGGCTGGATCACAGCCCCTCAGCCTTCAGCACACTGGGATTTCCATATTCAAGACAATGCATCTGTGACTTTTTGGCTGAGCTGCACCTCCTGTATGTTTTACTAGGACAGCTGGGTTTAAATACCATGCTGCTCTGGTCTCCTTTAGCACTGCTATTACAGCCTTGTTTGTGAAGCAAGAAGAGTAATCCTCATGTAAAAAATAATAGTATTGCAGACCTAGACAGCAGATGGTGTTATTAAATACCTGGGCAAAGTCTAAGGTCATCATGCTCTAGCAATTAACAAGATATATTGTCTATCACTTCATAGGTAACCTCCTGCTGGGGTGCATTTGCAGGGCCAAGCAGAATGGCAAGTGGTCTCTTCTCTGAGCCTAGATAACTCTTCCAGTTAAACAAATATTTGGCAACCATTTTCTTGCCTGAATTTATTGCTACCAACAAGTCAGACAGAAATAATATGGTTCTATTTAATCTATGAATCTAGTCCTTTCTTTAACCAGCTACAGTAGGTTTTAACTAGAGGGCAACAATGGGAGCACTTATTGATAGTTGCCTGGTATAGAGGTTAATTTATAAGAGCAGGGAGAGGCAAATCCTCAGGCAGTGTAAATCATTATGAGTCTGCTGCAAGGTATGTCTCTGACCATCTCTGGCAAGGTACCATATCTGGGGGCTGTGCTCACCAGCTGTCTTTTCTTGTTCACAGAGGTCTTCAGACATGGAGCATCTTCCATCTTTCTCTCCTGGGGAAAGAACAGATTTATCTGTGTTGATAAAGTTGAAATTGAACCTCAGTAATATGTGGCAGGGCCGTCCTCATTGCATGATCTAATAACATTTTTAGTCAAGCTCCCTCTAAGGATTAATTTTGCATCATAACCACTGCACTTTATCAATGTTTCCCTTGATATTTGCCTGGCCTTCCCTGAACTTCACCTCTCCACTGCTGGGTGACTCTTTCACTTCTTCAGCAGCACTCCCAGGTGTGAGAGCAGCTCTATCTGCTCATCTTCCCATTTTTTACTCCATTGTTTTCTCCCTGCCAGTACCCCTAGAGAGTTTGCCCAGCCCATCTGCCCAGACCACCACAAGCATCACTCTGGGGCAGGTTCTGGCTTTTGTTTAATTACAGTAGAGTGGCAAGATGGGGAGCTAAAGCAGAGACTAATTGCTGCCAATAGTTTCACACAGTACTTTTCCTCCACAGTACTTGTCCTGCCAGGATCCATGAACTCAAGACCAAAGTACATTTTATTATTGACAAGGGTTAGATGACAAATACAAACAGGTGGTGCAAAGATGACTCCTAATGCATAGTGATGGAGGAACTTCATATTCATGGCTGAAGGCCTAGAAGACTAAGCAAATGGCTTCAAACATGCTGGGGAGAGTATCTCCTAACAGTGCATAAAGTCAGCACAGCCTTTTGTGCCCTGTTACTGCTTGGGCTGGGGTGATAACATAAATGGAAAGACTGGGTGAATTTTCCAGTCTCAAGCAGCACCTTTGTAAGGAAGCCCCGGGAAGGTTTTTTTTTGCAAGACTGAGGAAAAAAACTTCCATTTTGCAGTTGAAGAGGGCTGCAAAATCCTGAGCACGCTGCAGCCTGCTGCTGCTGCCCTCACATAAAGCAGCTTTACCTGAATGACGCTGCTGTTTTCTCTGGGACCGGTCGGGTGACTTGTGATTACTCACCCGAGCAGGGGCTGTGCTGCTGGAGCCTCACCGCACTGCTTTGCCATTCATGACACTTCTTGTGGCAGAAGCCGGGATTTCGCCGCTGCTGCTTTCACATGTAGTCATCCTGCAGAGGCAATTTCAACACTGATGAATATTACAAGTCAGGTCCTCAGCATGAATCATCCTGTCCTTCTAGATGACTTTTTCTTTCTACTGTTTACATCAGAGGCAGGGAATTTTGATGCTTTTTTTTTTCTGTGTGCCTGTGACTAAAGGAGTATTTCGTGTCAGAAGCGATTTCCAAACTCACTTAAGTCACCCCTCTCTCTGTTTCCTTTTGTTGTTGTTGCTGCTCTCGTTTTGAGCGTGGGCAGCTAGAGAGATGCTCCGAGGCACTACTGACTTGAATGCTGAATGTATAGCAAAAAAAAAAAAAAAAGAGAAGCAGGGGGAAGAATATATTGATGAATGTCGCTGGATTGAGCCCAAAAGTTTGCTCTGCAGCTTTGATCATTTTTCTTGTCAAGATCAGGTTGTTGAATAAACAGATTATCTGGGGTTTGGTCATCCTGTTGGCTCAGGTGAGTGCTCAGACTTGGGAAGGTGTGTGCATGGAGGCAGAGGCTGAGGCAAGAGCAGCCAGCACTCTGAGGTATCTGCCTCCCTGCCCTCTCTTACAAAAGCCCCTTGACAATGCAATACAGCCTACTGATGAAGGGGAGAAGCTAGGAGATGAGGCAGGGCTGGAGAAGGGTCCAAGCTGCAGCAGGCAGTGGTGGAAAGCTACCCGTGGATGTGAAGGCGAGCTCTTCCCCTGGCACTCCACCACTACAGCTCCAGGAGGAAAAATGACACCCCAAATTCAAGAAAAGGTCCCACTGTTTGGCTGGCCTGTTTTCTGTACCTGTAACCTTCTTTAGCTGTGGCCACCACAGCTGTTCCTATGGCTGCCTCTCTGAAGATACCAGGCACCTCTGGATGCTCTTTAGGATCTTGCTGCTCTGACATGCTTTCTGCACAGCACCTGGCAGAACCCTGGAAATGCTGTCACATCCTTATGGAGGATGCCATGTGAGGAAAGGTGTGTTTGTTGCCATGGCTTCAAGTCTCAGGTTTCCAAGGGCAAGGAAGTCACACTGCTCACAGCAGCAGAGGCAGAGCCTTTCCATGTCTGGTGTCTGCTCAGAAGTCAGTCTGCTTCTGTGGATGCATTTGGTTGGTATGGCTATGCAAGCTGGGGTGTGACCCGAGATATATGGCAGAGAAACCTGCCCTGTGAAGAAAATCCTCTGGAGATGGATTCCATCTGCCCATCATTTCATCAGCTGCACAGAATGGACATTCATATGGTGAAAGTGGCAGAGCTCCTGCTCCAAGAGACAAACCACTTCTGTCTGCTTTTCCCCAGGAGGTGAAAACCTCTGTGGCACTGTTGCTGCTCTTAAAGGTGCCACGGGAGCTGGAAGTGTGCTAGCATCATACAAAAATAGCGTGCATGAAGAAGCATCAAAAACACACCCAAAAAACTGCCATTGCCCTCTTCTTTGCCTTCTCTTCCTTAAATACAGAGATGCTTGAAGTAGTGTAAATAGAGTTGAGGCCAGCTAACAGGCAGTCCACAGTGCTGAAACACTCCTGCTGTCCAAGCCAGCTCCCTGCCAGTAATTTCATTGACAATATGTTTGGTGTGTTTTTTGGCAGAGTCAGCCTGAAGGTTTTATTTTTTTTTGGGCAGGCCTGCAAAACAGTTTTTCCCTGCCTCCACCCAAACGTGAGCAAGTCCTCTTTGCCACCATCTTACTCAGGGTCAGCCTGGCTGTTTTGGGCAGAATTAGTCAGAGGGGCCTCTGGAAAAAAGCCCAAAGAGGGTTGATTCATTTTCCATAAGAGTACTTGTGTTAAGGACACCATAGGAAGATGACTCCTTCAGCATCACGCCCAGCCACTATTTTAGCTGCTTCTCCTATTATTGCAGCAATATCCCCAGCAATCACCTGCTGGAGAGGCAGCCTGAGGAGGCTACAAAGAGCAGTAAAGGTAGATCTTGACACATATGGGAGAGCCAGCAGCAGTCCACCAACATGTTTTCCTGCAGCTGCCTCCTTTTTCTGGTCTGGTTTCAGTTTCTTTGCTGTGAGCAACTGTTAGTTTTGCAGAGGAAGCTGCTGAGGTGTGAACCAGAGCAGCCCCAGATTCTGGCTTCTCTGTGTAGCTCAGCTCAGGGTGGCTATGCTAGTCTTACCACAGTAGGCTCAACCACCCAGTAGCAATGCTGCTGGGTAAGAAGGCTGGTGGCTTTCCCAGGGAAGGGAAAAGGGAGGGTTGGGTATGCACCAGGAAGGATTAGCACACATGGGTGTAAGGAGCAAACCTGGCAAGTTTAGGACACTTCTTCAGGCATTGGCTCTGGTGTTGGGGACAGCTTGCCATGGCCTGGCTGTACTTCATGCTTCTGCTGCCTGCTTCAGGGGCTGCCCAGCTTGGGCAAAACCAGAGCAAATTCTAGTGTAGGAAAAGTTTCTCTGGTGCTAATGTACTTTAACAAGCTGCAGCAGTCCAGTAGTTAGGATGGAGGAGGGTGCTCAGTGCTGGAGAACCACACTGGGATATGGCATCCCTTGTGCCTGGTGAGATGTGTAGTCTGGCTGGTGCCACCCAGCTAGGGCCCAGGACAAGTCTAGGCACAAAGCAGAAAAGGGAATTTAACTGTACCTCACTGCTCTCTTCTAAGCAGATGCCAGAAGGTCTGTCTGCTGCTTTCCTTCCTGCCTCATGCTCAGAGCATGAAATTCCTGGGGGAACAGCAGTATTTCACAGAGACAAGACATGTTCCCCCACCAGAGGAGCTTTTCAGAAGTGCCATAGGGTGTCTGCTCACCAGTCACTGTTCTCTAGACTTGCTGACCTCAGGGAACAGCTTTGCCAGGCGAGCCCTCCAAGCAGAGATTTTTAAAAGCCCAATAGCCTGCAGGGCTGCAATTCCTCCCTTTCTGCTGAATTTCTGGAAAGGTAGCCCAGCTAGCTGCACAGCAGCTCGACCCTCTGGAGGAAGGCATTAGCATTTGGCTAATTTCTGTTTCTCTGAAGCAGCTCTGAACATTTCTGTTCTCTGAAGCAGTGTGCAACCATCCTGATGCACCCTGGAACCGAGATGTGGACTTTGGCTTTATATCTATTATAAGGAAATACACATATTCGTGCCTGCAGCAGCTTCTTTTGCAAGCACACTACCTCAGAGAGGGATCACCTGTGTCCCAGATGGGAGACTTGCTGTGCGTGGTGGGAGCAGGAGACTCTTCTCAGTGCCATCCAGTGACAGGACAAGAGGCAATGGGAGTCAGTTGGAGCACAAGAGGTCTGGGGTAAACACAAGGAAAAACTTGTTCCCAGTGAGGGTGGCAGAGCCTGGCAGGGGCTGCCCAGGGGGGTTGTGGAGTCTCCTGCTCTGGAGACATTCCAGACCCACCTGGATCTGTTCCTGGGTGACTTGGTCTGGGTGCCCCTGCTCTGGCAGGGGGGTTGGACTAGATGATCTTCTAGTTCCCTTCCAACCCCTCACACTCTGTGATGCTGTGGTCCTGCCTGCTCAGACCCAGCCCGGGTCTGCTTCTGGAGGCACCAGACCCACATGCCATGGGACTGCCAGGGGCAGGGAGCTGCAGTGCCCCCCACCAGAGGGGCTGCCCCTGCGGGGGCAATTCTGCCTCAGTCAGGAGAGCTCTGAACCTCCCCTGGGCACCGAGCCCCGCTTCCCTCCTCCAGCGCTCTTCTCCAAAGACACCAGCCGGCCTTTAATCAGCGTTAGCTACGCGCTGCTAACTGTCAACATCGCTTTTGTTCCACTAATGGGTGTTTGCTGTTGCAAGGCTGGAGCGTGTTAACCCCGGGCAGTGACTCAGCAAGCGCAGCCCTACCTTGACCGAGCAGCGAGGGGAGCGGAGCGGGGTGGCCCGGGCTGCCGCATGCCTGGCTGCAGGGTTTCTTTCTTCCCTTTTCTCATTCAGGGTTTCTTTCTTCCCTTTTCCTCATTCAGGAGAAACCGTTGCAAATTTCACAGACCCTTCGAGCAAACAAAAGGGAAATTAATTCCGAGCCAGAGAATTAACATCGGTAAATAGTAAGGGCAGTGCTAAATGCCAGCGCCTGGGCTCGTCCCCTGCAGCAGCAGAGGTGGGCAGAGGCCGGCTTAGGAAAGCAGGGGAAAGTGGTTTGGCCGCTGCAGAGAGAACCCGGTGGATAAAAGGCAAAAAAAAAAAAGAACAAAGGGAGAGACGCTGGGGAAATATGATGGAGCAGATGCATCACTTATCTGCTCCAGCATCAAATCCTAAGTGTAAACCAAAAGCAGTGACTAATCCAGAGCTGAGAACTGGCCTGTGGGAAGGAGCCGTGCTTCTGTAATCAAAGGGCCGAGGTTAAATTATTGTAGTTGAAGCATTGCACACATGCACTGCTGATAGAGGGGAAAAAAAATGTCTTTATGGCTTCCAGTGAAGTAGCAGAAACACGGGGGCTTCCCGGAGCAAAGTTCTGATCCAAAAGTGTGTTTGCTTTTGTTCAGAAACCGTTGACAGTGCTGCACTGGCTGCCTCTGTGCTGGGTAAAATACAGACTGTCTTCCAACAGGGAAAAAAAATATGGAGAGCCAGAATAAGCACATGGTATGTAATTTTGGCTCATCCAACAGAAATGTGACTGGGAGTTCACAAATAATCCTGATCAGTCTTACCCCGAGTATGGTCACTTATCTGGTTTTCGCTTAAATCAAAGCTATTTTAATTTAATTAGCTATGTTAAATATATGCCAGTGCAAATGTTTCTAGCTCTTTAGCCCCAATAAAACTAATGAAAATGCCAAAAGAAATGGTGCTCGGGAGCCTAAGGGTGCTGACACATTCATTTGGAAAACACCTACCCTGGTCAGAGGTGCTGAAGAAACCCTCTAGGGTGGGGAGGGAGCGGAGAGACCTTCCCTGGGGAACCTTCCCTGGGATACGGGGCTGGAAAAATGGTTTGAGCAGGTGAGAAAAGCATGGCAGGAGCGGGCAGATGAAGAGCAGGCATCTTCCAGCCACTGGGTCGGTGTGGAAACCTCCTCCCCCGCCTTTCTTACTGCAAGGTGTGTGCTTACCTGCACACTCACCCCAACCTACCCTCAGCTGGGCTTTGCACTAGCGTGTCCGGGCGAATATTTGGGATGATGGAGGATCTGTTCGCTTCTGCCACCTCCAGGAGAGGAGCAGCGAGGACAGATGTAGGCGGCAACACCTTCCAATTACAGCTTAATCCGCACCAGATGATGAGCGAGGCAGTGACTCACGGGTGGAGACAACTTGCCGGCAGGGGAATGAAGCTCCTGCCCCAGCTGCCTGCCCTGCCCCAACCACCTGAGCACGACCTGCACAAACTGGTGCACCGTGGCTCCTGCATCATGCTGCTGCACGCTGACCCTGCGAGGCAAAGCAGTGGGCAGCTGAGCTCACCCTGGGATGAGATGCTGCAGTCTGGGGGCTCAGCAGCCCTCCAGCCTCAGCCAGGGGGTCCAGGAGCAATGCAGGTCGTAGGGTGTCGTGGCACTGAAAGCTCCAGCCCTGCATGAATTGCTCACAGTGTGGCCAGGAGTGCTCTGTATCCTCTAAATAAACTGTGTTTCCAAGGTAAAAGGAGGATGGAAACATGCTTTTTTCAATATACCACTGGGTTGGTTCAAATAACTGTTTACATAGTAAAAACTAAGCCCCACATATTCTGCAGCTTCTTGAGATTTTGCTTCTTCTTTCTGTCTGAGGGAGACATTTCCCTTTGATGGCTGGAGAACAAAAATATTTCTAGCTACACAAGATAAATCTGTTGTTGCTCAGAGGAGATGGGGTTCCTGTGCAGGTCTGACTGTAGGTGCATGGAAGGCAAGTCTGCATTTTAAATGGTTCGTGTGCTTCAAAAAACTCTCTACTTTAGGCCAGTCCCAAGGCTTGAATATTAATAAAGGAATTTCCCTCCATGAACAGCATGTTCTGTCTCCTGCCTTCTGCCTGCCTTGCATTTCAAACAGCCTGGTGCAGCCACAGGGAAGTCTCATGTCACTGCAACTCCACGTCAGCCACAGGTAAATGCTGTGGATGATACTGTTCTGCTGGGGCACACTCACAAGTGGTTTTCAGCACAGATTTCCTGCGAGAAACAGAGATGATCTGGGCTGAGTGTGACTAGATTTTGAGGACTCTGGGCATGCTGGCTTGGATGTGTGGGGGCAGAACTGTTTGTCTCGTGGATACCACACTGCTGCTTTGTTTTCAATGGTCAGGGCTGAGTTTCCCAAAAGGATTTCATTATCACAGAAAACAGGATATGTAATTTAAGCAACAGATTTCCACAGTGCTCACTTTTCTCCAAAAGCCACGTTGACCACAGTGACTGTCATTGCAAATGACAAAAAGCCAGTCTTTGGAGGTTTTTAGGGCAGGCTGTAGGAGGCTGAGGTCACAGAATCACAGAGTGTGAGGGGTTGGAAGGGAGCTAGAAGATCATCTAGTCCAACCCCCCTGCCAGAGCAGGGGCACCTAGACCAAGTCACCCAGGAACAGATCCAGGGGGGGCTGGAATGTCTCCAGAGATCACACACATTCATTGTTCCTTTGCCCACTCTTCCCTTGCCCGATTACAGGTTGTCTAGACTGAGAAGTTTTGCTTTTGGAGCACGAGCAGACTGAGGTGACACACTGTCCTCCATGCAGTGGAAAAGGGATGTCAGTGCCTTTCTTTTTCAGCTGGGGTTGGCTTTACCTTTGCCAGCTCCACACACAGGGAGAGCGTGGGGCAGTCCTTGCCTGTGCACAGACCTCCAGGGCACTGGAAAAGAGCTCCGTGAGGATCAGAAAGTGTATTAAACACAAGTCACTTTGAAGCCACTGTCAGTTGGTAAGAAAAGAATTTAAATTTAGTTCTGAAACTACCCACCACAAGTGGTTACAAGCCTGAGTGTTGTAAAACCGGGACCGTTTCCTCTTCTCCTCACAACGATCACGTCCTTGATTCCTCCTTTAGGCTGCTCTGGCAATTCTTGCTCAGTAAGAAAAAGGCATGACACAGCATATGTTTTGTGGCTCACCTTGCCAAACAAAATTACAACGTTAGTGGAGCTTCTTTGCGTTTGCATAATGAACTCTACAAAGGAGCTAGAGAGAGGGGGAGCATCTCTGCCAAGATAAAAGCAAAAACCAAAAGTCTGGTTTAAAGCAGTCTCCGTTTAAAGTCATTCTTTTTAAAATGACTTATCCTGAAACTGGTACAGACAGTTAGGGAAAGTCATGCAGTTTCTAAATGTCTAAGTCTGCAGCTACATTGCTAAGGTTAAAAAAAAATTAAATAAAATAAAATTAGATGCAATTTGGAGAGCTCAGAAATGTGGAGCAGCAGATCATCATCTGTGCAACACGTGCTGGGGCCAGAAGAAGTGGGCTGTGAAGGAACTGCTTATTCCCTGCTCCTCAGCCTCCCTGGGCATCATTTGCATTTGTAATGGTGTTGGGGACAGTCTTTGTGTTATGGTAAATTGCACTAACTGCCAGCAAGATGCATGGGGAGGAGGTGGATTAGATGAGAGGTGTGCCCAGTCCTGCTGCTTTTTACATCATCCCTGCTCCTTAGGGACTTGAAAGGAGAGCACAGACCTTGCTGGGCAGTGCTGAGGAACGGAAGGATTTTTCTGTACAGAGGATAATGACAGAGAAAAGAGGAAATCCTTCAGTGTATGGATCTGAGAAATCTGCTCCAGGAGAAAGGCAGAAAGCTGCCCCAGCACACCCACTGTGCTTATGCCTGCTACACATCCGTGTTAATGGCTGAATTAAGATTCAGGCAGACTGAGTGCTTCAAATACTGAACATTAAAGGCCAGATCCTACTTCATTAATGCTAAAGACAAAAATCCCAGCAAAAGATCCATCCCTTCGTTTCTGGAAGTCCATCTAAGTCAATTAAGAGGGAAAAAAAAAAAAAGATAAAGGAGATGCATGAGGAAGATTTTGCCATCAGCTGTATCAGCTGGCAGCCTCAAGGATGCCCAGGTAGAACAGAGCCCCAGCATTGCCTTGTTTTCAGCCAGGCATGAAACCTTGTCATCCTTGGCTAGCACATCCAACACCCCCTTGTGCCAAGTGCTGTGCAGCCAGAGACAGCCTCAGTCTGACCAACGTCCTTACAAAGACCTTTGCACAACATCTCTGCAGCCAAAACTTATTAAAAGCTTGCTAATCAGAAAATAGGCTCAATTATTTGATGGGAATACTTATGTCCAAGCATTAAACACACTGAAATATGAGCTGCTTATCCTAACTGTTGCTTGTCTAAATCACCTTCTCATTCACTGTGATATGTAACAGGTGGGATTTGGTAGCATTTGCTAACCACAGAAGAGCTGAGCCAACCACTCTTATTTTGGTAAGAAAAGGCATCATCCAAAATACACCAGTTATTCTTAGATAAGTAAGACAATAAAAATCCCCAAATCCAGTGGAAAAATCAGTGTTTGAAGAACAGCAAGAGGTGAAATCAGAGTGGAGAGAAATATGACAGAACTGGGAAGCACTGTTATGTTTCTGACACTTCCCATCTTCCACAAAACACCCTGAGATGCTCTCCCAGCTCTCCACGGGCACTATTTCATTCGTGTGCCACCTCATCCCAGCCCATGTGCCCTTGGAGAGCCACCAACACACAGCCTTCAACCCAGCATGACTGGGTGAGCACATCCCACTGGGAGTCAGGGGTGTGTTGGAGGATGTTCCCTTCTGTCCACACAGGATTCATGGATAAAATTCCAAGCTTTTGGGTGCTGGTGCCTGTTGTGGAAGAGGTGTTTGGCAGGGGTGGCTCTGAGCCAGCCTCAGCACAGTGCTGAGTGCAGGGCTGGCTGCTGAGCTGCAGCTAACAGCATCCAGCTTCTGATAAATCAAGTGCTTCACAAAAAGCCTGAGTGACTGATTTCACAGCGTGATTAAAATTACCCAGGGAAAACATTTCACATGTTCAATAATTTACACCAGCCACCTGTACTTTTAAAGTACCTTTCCCCATTCCACTCCCTTAACTTTATGGGATTCTTGCCATGTTCTCGAAGCCATTTCCTTCCTCACTTCAACTCTCATTGCTGCTGAGCACTCTGGTGATAAATAAAAGCTGAAGATTGTGCTGGGGATGAAAAATGCAATGACATTTGTTAGAAAACAGCCTGTGCAGGAAGCTGATTTTAGCACGAGCTCTGCATCTTTCCACAATCAAGACAATTCACAAAGTGCTGTTGCAAGATTGAGTTTGCTTTTCATGATTCTTATTTTTAAGAAAACAGTTTCAAATGCATTTTCAGTTAGCTTTTTCCAAGCTGGCTTTTCATTCTACATGGTGTTAGGAAAGTCAGGCTTCCCCTTCATGATTGAGTTTTGAAAGGTTTTAAATGTGAACTTGGGACTTGGAACACACATTACTGAGCAGAAACTGTTTGATTATATATTTATTAACTAGGAATTATTTTCTCTCCAGCATGCTTCAGCTGACCAAGGTCTGCTCTTTGGTCAACTAATCCTTCAGCATGGACAGGATCTGAATTATTGGAATAAAAAATGAGCAGGGAAAATTGTCCTTCCAGCTGCTTCTGCAAAAGTTGTAATAGCTCACGGAGCCCTGGGACTGATGTGTGGGTTTTAGTGCTCTCACAGCAAAGTCAGCTGGAGAGCTGAGCACTGGGGGCTAGGTGTAGGGTTTTGGGCTACTGGGTATTCTCAGCCTATCTGTTACAACATGCTTTTGCCTGGGGTGAGTTAATTTTAATGCATGTTTTGTTTTAGGAAGCTTGAAATGATGAGCTGGTATTGCTGATTTTGATTTTACTTCAGGGAAAATGAGTTCTAGGTTCAGGGGGTTCTCTGCTTGCCAGCAGCATGATTTCTGTTAACCAGAATACCATTTGCTTAATGCAAAGATGCCAGTTGTCTAAAAGAAAACAAATATATTACCTACATTTAATGGGGAAGCATTTCAAACCTTCTCACCTTTTTTTTCCATATCTTTTTTGAGCGTTGTAAAGCCCAATCTGAAATCCAAGAGCATGACCAGGAGTGTTCTCCACCTGATGACAATTGATTCTGAATTAGACCAGGACAGAAGGATGCACTGTGGCAGCACTTTTAAATTTAAGCCCTTTCATTGCACCATTAAAAAGTCCTAAGGCAGAACTGACAAGTATTTGAGTAACATGCTTGTGATGTTCATGCTTTACATAAACACAAATATCATCCCTGCTGTTAGCCACATCTCCTGGAAACCAGTGACAAGTTCACAGGCAGGGGCAGGTAATCATGAAAGGTAATCCTAATTTTTACTGACACAACTAAGTGGCAAATAAGCAGAGGCTTCTCTGTCTAACTGTATTCTGTTATTTTATTCCCTTCCCTGAACTAAGGGCAGCTGCCATCTCTCTGGCTTCTTCCTGGCTAGCTACTCTGCAAAGTTCTATTGTAATACAGGGGAACTGGTTTTGCAGGTGAAAAGCAGCTGGGGTGAGAGTGACCCCAGAGTGGTAGCAGCATCATTTCTAGAAGAGCATGGAGGAGAAAAAAATAAAATAAAAATTAAAAAATCCACACACAAGAAAAAAAAAAAAAAGGAAAAAAAAAAGAAAAAATAGCCAAAGACAAAACTGGACTTTGAGGAAACAGACTTTAGCTGTCTCATGATGTGTGCAGAGGAACAAATCCAAGGCAGAAAGGACATTGGGAGAGTTGGCAGAGCTCTGAGGAAGTTGTATAGACACTTCAGTCACAAAAGAGATGAGCTGGGACTCCTTGTGAGCTGCTCAGTACTGGGGCAACTCAGCATAAGCAGTAAGGGAAGCTAGTAAGGTATCAACTGGCTAGATCAGGGGCTCTTGGGTAGTTTCAGAAGTGCAGAGGAAGCACACAGAAAGTGGAAGTAGGTCATGTTACTAAGTATAAAAGGACAGCATAAGAATGCAGAAACAACATGGAACAGATCTATGTGATGCAACAAGCAGTGGGTGTGAAGTGTGTAAGAATACCAGCTTCAAGAAAGAATGAGGAGGTCAGACATAAAGTCAGATATCAAGTCAGATATCAAGTCAGATATATTCCAACTGACAAGTCCTAAAATTCTTCTGCCATCCTGGGGAAAGCAGCTGAAGCCCATTTTGTGCTACCAACACAGAAGTGAAAGGGGGAGGATGTGTTCCTGGCAAAGGAAATCCTAGCACCTACCACAAACAGGAGGAGCCAGGAGTCAGACTAGGCAGATTAATTTAATTTAAATTCCTGGAAAAGTACTGGAAGTGCTAATTGGATAAACTGTTTTCCAGAAGCTAGAAGACAACAAGCAGATGAGGAACAGTGAGCACTAATTTGACAAAAATAAATCACATCAAATCAATCTCATTTCCTTCTGCAGTAGGTTTTAGATCTGGATTTTAACAGTGCTTTTGCCATCCTCTCACCTGATGCTTTCATAAACCAAGTAAAGAGCCACAGCTTAAAAGAAACTGCTATTTGAGGAGTGTACAGCTGGTTGGAAAAGCAGACTAAGTGGAGTTATAAATGCTCCACTGTCAAACTGGCATCAAATGAAGTCTGGAACCATCTGGTTTATGTCTAGCAGTGTACAGTATTTTCATTAATATCTTTGAAAAAAAAAAATAAAATACCAGAGAATTTAACACATTAAATTAGCAGTATGAAGAACAAGCACTTTGGAGAGCAGGAGGAGAATGCAAACCAATCTTGAGAACTAGGATGAGAAGTGCCATTCAGTCAGGACACAGAGGAGCTCTGCATTTGCTTGGGTGTTACCAAGGACTAGGAGGCCAACTGGTGACAAGCAGCTCTGCAGAAGAAGATCTAGGGATGACAGCTGAACATGAATGAGCATGATCACGCTGCAGTGAAAAGTGAAAGTGCTCTAATGAGGTGTACAAACAGAAGTGCAGCCTGTGACAAACAGGAAACCATTCTTCCCCTGTTGTCTCTGCTGTCAGGGCTTCAGCTGAAGTGTCATCCGTGCAGTTGAGGCTGCTGCAGTTGAGGGAGATGGAGCTGGTTGCAGAAAGTGCAGCAGAGAGACAGCAGTGATCCAGGAGAGGTGCTGTATGGCTAAGAATGAACACTCCAACACCCAGAAACCCTGTTGATGAGATTGTACCAAGGTGTGGGAGCAAGAAAGACATGGGAGTGATCATCTAATTATAAACCAGGAAGGGAATAGTCTTAGAAATAAGAGATCCCTTTTGGGGTACCAAAGGAGTGGAGTAAATAATGAGTTATTTGGAGTAAATAAAAGCAAAGGAGATACACTAAAAACCCTTCCAAAAAGACAGGTAAGCACTGCATCAGGTTGTGCAGAGAGTTGACTATCCAGCATTATAGGCTTTTAAGCACTGATGAAAAAACCCAGATGATCCCATCTGGGGCTCAGGGAGGAGCAGCTGGGTCAGCAAATGATCCTACCAGCCCCACCTCTAATAATTTCCAGGGCTGGACAAGCTTTGGGATTCAAGTGACAGGCTGCATCTGAGCATCATGAACACTGCAGGCCATTTCTCAGTGAGGACTCCTGGAGCAAGCAGAGTAATTGGATGTTTGACTAATGAGCTAGCCTTGGTTGGAAGAAAGAGGGCAACAGGAAGACACCAAACCAGAATGATTCAAGTCCGCCTAATACCACGGGGTGATGTTAGCATTTGCTTGCAGCTTACTTGCTGCTCTGTTGTCTTCCAATCCCTGTTAGCCCTCCCCTTAGAGCTCTCCCAGGTTTTATATCATGCAGTTTTGTAGCCCTCTCTGCTTTTCAGTCAACCTCCAGCCTTGGTGTCTTCCCAGGACTATTTGCCACCTTAGATTTCCACACTTGATCATGCAAAATCCATGCTGGACATTTCCTGGCTGCCTGCAAAACCTAGCACTTGACACAGGGAAAGGAAACTCCCTCTCAGATGAAGCCAAATGTAAAGCAGCAGCTCTGGTAGTTCTCAGCAATCCCATTTGAATCCTATCTCTTTTCCAGTGATATTTCCTTTCTCCCTTCACCAGATTAATTAATTTCTCTTTCCTCGTGACCCAGCCTCCTACTGTTATGCAGAATAGGTGACCAAAATAGTGCCTTCTGACCTGAAACACCCAAAGATTATCTAAGAACAGGGAGTTCTAGCAATGGTGAAAGCACACTGCATTTTAAAATAAACACCCAGGAAGAGCAGCCAATTTTTGGGAAATCTCACAGGCAAATGTGAGACCACAGGAAAAATATTTCGAGCCAGACCTGCACGAGATGATCTTTCAGGAAAAACAGACAGCCAAGTCTCATAATGGAAATGACAAAGCATGGAAAGAGCTGCAAAGATGGCACAGATGAACTCTAGCTACAGAGCAGAATGTTACATATTCTACACAGCAGAGCCTCAGTTTTTCTTTTCAATATGAATAAAAGAAATCCACAGCACCAATGATTCCCACTGAATATTTTGGCAATGTACCAAAGAGCAGCATGTGGTTTACCATCAACTTTCCTTCAAGGGACAAAATTTCCACCATCTTCAGGGGCAGCAGCNAGCAGCTGGGTCAGCAAATGATCCTACCAGCCCCACCTCTAATAATTTCCAGGGCTGGACAAGCTTTGGGATTCAAGTGACAGGCTGCATCTGAGCATCATGAACACTGCAGGCCATTTCTCAGTGAGGACTCCTGGAGCAAGCAGAGTAATTGGATGTTTGACTAATGAGCTAGCCTTGGTTGGAAGAAAGAGGGCAACAGGAAGACACCAAACCAGAATGATTCAAGTCCGCCTAATACCACGGGGTGATGTTAGCATTTGCTTGCAGCTTACTTGCTGCTCTGTTGTCTTCCAATCCCTGTTAGCCCTCCCCTTAGAGCTCTCCCAGGTTTTATATCATGCAGTTTTGTAGCCCTCTCTGCTTTTCAGTCAACCTCCAGCCTTGGTGTCTTCCCAGGACTATTTGCCACCTTAGATTTCCACACTTGATCATGCAAAATCCATGCTGGACATTTCCTGGCTGCCTGCAAAACCTAGCACTTGACACAGGGAAAGGAAACTCCCTCTCAGATGAAGCCAAATGTAAAGCAGCAGCTCTGGTAGTTCTCAGCAATCCCATTTGAATCCTATCTCTTTTCCAGTGATATTTCCTTTCTCCCTTCACCAGATTAATTAATTTCTCTTTCCTCGTGACCCAGCCTCCTACTGTTATGCAGAATAGGTGACCAAAATAGTGCCTTCTGACCTGAAACACCCAAAGATTATCTAAGAACAGGGAGTTCTAGCAATGGTGAAAGCACACTGCATTTTAAAATAAACACCCAGGAAGAGCAGCCAATTTTTGGGAAATCTCACAGGCAAATGTGAGACCACAGGAAAAATATTTCGAGCCAGACCTGCACGAGATGATCTTTCAGGAAAAACAGACAGCCAAGTCTCATAATGGAAATGACAAAGCATGGAAAGAGCTGCAAAGATGGCACAGATGAACTCTAGCTACAGAGCAGAATGTTACATATTCTACACAGCAGAGCCTCAGTTTTTCTTTTCAATATGAATAAAAGAAATCCACAGCACCAATGATTCCCACTGAATATTTTGGCAATGTACCAAAGAGCAGCATGTGGTTTACCATCAACTTTCCTTCAAGGGACAAAATTTCCACCATCTTCAGGGGCAGCAGCCAGCCAGATCTCTGTACTCGTTCCTCAAAGCTTCATTTGAAATCTAGAATAAGGCATGGCTTTGGATTTTATTGACAACTAGAATTCCTGTTAGCATCCATGCATTTTCAGGACTTGATAGAAAGGGCTGTGTTTGGACCTGTGCTGGAGGGACCTGGTTATCAGCCTGTCCTAGGTGATTGTGCAAGGGTCTGCAGTGATGGACACCTCCAGAGCTGGCCATCCCCTGGACATAGTGAAGATCTTGGGTAGGAAAAACAGAGCCAGCTCCAAGAGCACAGTGGGCTCACAGCCTCCTCCAAAGGTGTTGCCTGTGTGCTGCCAGGGCTTGGCAAGTGGAAGGGGAATGCCTGTGGGTCAGGCTCTAGCAAGGAGTGGTGTGATGTGCCCTGCAGTAACTGCTGCAGCATCCCCATCCAGGAAACTCTAGCAGAAGAAATGACAGTGCAAACAGTTGCCTCTGTTGCAAGTGATGGGAAGTGACACTGCAAACAGAAATGTAACCTGCCAAGACCACAGCTATATGCTTGGGCCCATCACTTCATCATTTAAGCAAGAGCAGTCCCACAGCTCTCTGTTCTCCAAAGTCTGAAGGCATCTGGACACAACCAGCACCCTAGATGACAAAAACTGCCTGAAAACCCCCAAGAAATCCACCTGAAAAGCTCTGACCCTGTCCATATGTGTTTGTCAGCCCTAACTGCAGCCAGCAAATATAAAAGCCTTCAATGCCAGTGCAGACACTGCAAAACTGCTGTGGAATATGTTAGAGAGGATTAGCAGAAACCCCTAAAAGAAATAAGAAATAAAATCTTAGCTAAAGGAAGTTATACTGAGGAGCACCAGATTTGACTTGGAAGTGTTGTGGTCTGAAGCATAAACCCCAACAGCACTGAGTGTTTGGAAAACTGCAATGAAAATAAGCATTTTGGCTGAAATATTCCTTACCAATGGCAACCCTCAAAGACATGTGTTGATTAAGGCAAAACCTGTGGGTGCTGGCCCAGCACTGGAGAAGCTGCTGAGGATGAATGCTGGCCCTGTGCCCAATAACTTGGCATTAAAGGTGGCTAACCCTGCTGAGCAAAGATCAGATCAACACTCCCCACCCAACTTAGTGTCACCTGCAAATTTACTAAGGGTAGACTTGGTCCCCTCATCCAGGTCATCAATAAAGATGTTGATTAGGATGATCTGCTCCATAACCTTGCCAAGCACCGAGGTCAGGCTGACAAGTTGTAGAAGAAGAAGGTAAAGGGTAAAGCAGATATACAGTTCAGAGGAAAGAAAAAGAAAAGCCTGAGACAAAGGGAAAAGCAAACATGGGAGGCTCATACTGAAGCCAAATGAACTGTCTTTTCTAGTGTTTGATAAAGTCACACCCTACAGATGCTAGAAATTTAAGAAGCACAAAAGCTTGGATGAATGCAATATCCTGTGGCAATGAAAACTGCATTTTGAGGGGAGCAGACATGGTTCCCAGACATCCTACACCCTGGGATGTGACTGAGACCGTGTCCTTGAGATGTTCCACAGCCCAGCACCCTCCTGAGCCTGGGCCTTACCCAAGGCAGCCAGCAGTGCACCCACAAGGGGCATTCATTCAGCTCAATGACATGCCATGTGGAGACATGAGGCCAGAAGACACCAGTACATGAATCAGAAGACATCACATCTGGGCCAACACAGGGCAGATCTGAAGCTGTGATCCAGTCCCTACTCCCACCAAGCCCAGTCACTGCACTCTGTGGGTCTCAAGAAGGGGAATGATGCTTGTTCAGTGCAAACAGAAACAAACAGAAAACTACTTATGTGATCTGCTCATGGTGCTGTTCTCTTGAAGGCTGGTAGCAGCAACGACCTCCACTTAATGTTGTTAAACAGACCTTGTGTAAATACAACATGCCTCTGAAAACACTGCTGGAAATAGATAAATAAATAAAAGGTGTCAGTGATCAACTTTGCAAGAAAAACCTTTCCCAGGGGTGTATGCACACAGTTGTGTGCAGAGGAAGTTTTAAATGCTGCTCACTGACCACCTGCTACTGGAAAGGGCTGCAAGACATCCAGCCTCCTGTGTAGCACATGTATGCAGAAGAGCAGGCAGGTCACTCATACTGTGTGGGTGTTTTAGTGCCAGAGCTGGCCATGGCCAGGCAGCTAAAGTTTGCTCCATCCACAGCAGCTCAAGAGGATGAGCCTACCCTACATCTGTGCCCAAACACTCCAACCTGCTGTGCTGAGGAGAGGGGGTGGCTGGCACCTGAAGGGATCAGGTGAAGGCTGTACTGGGGATGGTTATGCTGAGCTCATTTGGGACTATGTTCAGCTCATCACCTCTCCATTTCTGCATGCCTCCCCCTGCATGCTCAGCAGCTGTTTGTGTTGTTGGCTACCTTGCATTGTGGAGCCACCTCTAGATCAAATGGAGCCATAAAGACAACTCTGACAACCACGAAGCTGAAAAAGCAGGCTATGATGTGCAAACAAAATATGCTGAAGCCTCATGATGGCCAAGCAATTGAAACAAAAGCATGTCCAAATGTGACCAAAGAAGGTAAAAGGCTTTTTTTGGTTGCTGTTTGTTGCAGGCAGAAGAAATTCTATTAGGCAACTGAGCATGTGAAAACCTTGAGCTAGTTAACAGCATGCAGAGCATTGCATGTGTACTGTGAGGGAATGTGGTTTGGGTATTGCCACAGTTCTAGAGAGTGCCCTTTCATGTATTTCCCAGGAGCCTGGACAAATACTTGAATTTGTATGAGAACTTCAGGCTGCATCCTGCAGGAAAAGAGGGCACAAGGGAGCCAGATGACTGAGCTGACCCATGACTGCTGTTCTCACATGAAGCAAAGCACAAGAAAATGGAATGGACAACCATCAGGAGATAAAAGACAGTCAAAGAACTGCTGAAAAGCATCAGCAGTATAACTCTTAGAACAAGCCTCAGGTGTCAAAGAAGTTGATGCCTTTCTTTTTAACTTACAAGTCATTTTGTAGGTATCACAACAATGCACTTTCTAATACCTTCCTTATTTGGCTTTATTTGTTTACTGTGCAGAGCGATTAGAATCAGGATTTTATGATGCTCTTAATGGTATGCAAATTGCATAAAGATTTTTCTGCATCAGTAGAAAACAAACTAATAGTATGTTCCTGCATAAAAACCTGCACAGAAATCTGCTACAAAAGACACACTCTGAAAGAAGCAAAAGGTCTGTGTGACAGAGGAAGAAATATGCTTACCATGGGAAAGTGAATATTAAGTTTGGAACTAGAGGCGACCTATCTCAGAGCTGATTGGATCCCAAAGAACAGATGTGCCTTTAACTACTGAGGTATCACAAAGATGACATCCACACAAAATCATGTCTAGAAACAGGTAAGAAAGTGCAATGAATATTTTATGCACTGAAAAATGCAGTTTCAGGCTGACTAAGCCTGGATCTGTCCTGAATTCAGCAGAGAATCATGGCTGAAATATATATATATTGTTTGAATAAAATTATATGTCTAAGCAGCTTGCTCTATGTGATACACTTCTAATTGTTAATGCTGATGTGATGCTTCAAGACTGAAATTTGATATTCAGTAACACAGAAACACCTAAAACTAGCACAAAATCAAACTTTCCTGTAAGGGTGACAGAGCACTGGAGCAGGCTATCCAGAGAGGTCGTGAAGCCTCCTTCTCTGGAGACTTTCTAAACCTGTCTCACTGCATTCCTGGGCAACCTGCTCTAGGTGAACCTGCTTCAGCAGCAGAGTAGGACTAGATGATCTCCAGAGGTCCCTTCCAACCCCCACCATTCTGTGTGACTCTGTGATCTGACATCAGAGTAGTGAGAAATACCAGGTCAGGCAGAGCTGCTGGTGTGAACATCTTCCCACTTGTCTCACTGGCACTGGCTAGCCCTGGGGATACCTGCTATGCCAAACCTGGAAAACAGAGAAGAAAAGCAGCATTGCTGGAATTCTTTGTCCTTTTCCTCCTAAATCACCCATGCAGGCGAGAGTTCCCCTCCAGGGACTGCTCCTTCTCAAGCATGAAAGACCAGGCATGTTCCTGAAATAACATCCAGCTCTTGCTTTGCCTCCTGCTGGGCTCACTTGATATATGTGGAGGAGCCTAAATAAAGAAGTGCTGAACTCATTGCCCAAGCTTTTCCTCACCACTATCTGCATTCTTTTGCATTCATTAAAAAACAAACAAACCTGTTTCCTGATAGAAAGGAGGAAAAATCACAGGGCTGAGTTGTTTGGGTTTGGTTTTTTTTTCACTTGCAAAAGGCACTTGAACATTATATAGAGAGAATGGTGTTCTGTTTAGATTGCCTAGCAAAGATGAAAAAATCCAAGAACCTGTCGGTTGAGTTACGGCCTTTTGTTTTCAAACAAACACAGTGGCATTGTTCTTCAAGGTTCAAATCATTTTTGATATGTTTTTCATTTCCCTGGCTTTAAAACTTTACTTTCTATTTAATAGCTGATAAAACTGAATGTTTTGCATTAAATGTTACCCTTTCTAAACCAAACCTGTTTTATCTGTAATAGATTTGCTTTTTGTTATTGGTACAGTTCTTCGTTGCTATTTTCAATGCATACATGGGTCTGCAGTGAAAATAAGTCGATATTCAGCGAGTTTTAAAACTGAGTTTCTTGCATGGAAAATCTGTGAAGTTTAAATCTTTAAACTGCAAACAGTAAGGTAAAATACACTCATCCCAATGTTAATTTTTTAATTTTTAAGCAATGTGATGTACTGTTGCCATAACAAGCTCCACAGTGTATAGAGGTGGTAACCTTTACAAACCCAAGGCCTGAGAAAATTTTATTTAGAATTGGAATTAAATTGAACTGCACTGCCTCAGGGACATCTGATTCTATACCTGAACTATTTCCATTCCATACAGTGCTATTTATCATTTTACAAGGAAGCAAATCCCACATTTTTCTGTCAGTATGTTACAAAACCACATTTTCTTTCCTCCGAGTCTTCAGCTTAAATGCCTAAGTAATTATTGAGTGTCCAACTGTTCAGTAATAAGTCATGTAGAGGACAGAAGCGTGTTGACTGAATCACCAGTTGTGCCAACATTCTCTTAAAACCCAGGCAGTAGAGCTTAGGCACTGCTAAGGTGTGATGACTATTTTTAATACCACTCCAATAAGAAAAAAATATTCCCACTCAGTCTGAGGGTGGCAAAATGGTTCAGTCTGATTTAATGTGTGACGAGCTCCAAAACTGTTTTTGTTTTTCCATCTTTCTCTTCAGCCCTGCCTTTTCGTGTCCTCTTCTTTCCCACTCCACAAAAAAACCACACCATGGAGGTGCTCAGAGAGGATGTGTCCTTCCAAGATCTGAAGGGGGCTTTAGGAAAGCTGGGGAGGGACTTTTTAGGCTGTTGGGTAGTGATAGGGCTGGAGGGGATGGATTAAAGCTAGAGATGGGTCGGTTCAGATCAGACATTAGGAAGAATTTCTTCCCCATGAGGGAAGTTTTTAAGGCCAGGATGGTTTGGGGCAACCTGACCCCAGGGAAGTGACCCTGCTCTTGGCAGGGAGGTTGGAACAGGATGATCTTTAANCATAGGTTTCCTCTATGACATATATCATATATCATGCTTAGAGGGGAAAGAATAATAAAATTGGAGATACCTGAAGCTGATTGATAAAATGATACAGGACCAATTTATACACATAAATACATATATATAAACATATACATACAGGCCCTATGTTGTTTGGTCTATTGTGCCTTTGTTTTCCCCTCCAGCTTGCACCAGAGCAGGTAGAGTGTTTACACTGCAGTCAGGGTGACCTGACTTAGAGCCACCCTTTGCTTTTATTCTTCTTTTCATGGCGAGTGTGGCTCTTTAGGAGAGGGCTGACGTCCTGTAAGACAAGTCTGAGTGTCACTGCCAGAGAGCTACGGATGATTGCTAACGTGTCATGTCAAGGTAAGTACAGGCGACAGCGTGGTGGACCGGAGCCTTTGAGAGAACAACGTGCAAGCACGGAGCTTTAACACCAAGGTTACAATTAAAGCCTCACCTGGGGCTGGCTGTTTAAGTAAAGTGAGTCTTGTTTAACTCTAGGAAAGAACATCATGTAATAGAAATCTAATTATGTCGAACTGTTCGCCATGTAAAGGTTATAGTTTAGGGATTAACAGCAAGGACTGGCACAGTGAACTGGGAACTCATCTGGAACTGGCTGAAGGAGAAAAGG
>VYZU01057623.1:0-10376 GCA_013401355.1 Ceyx cyanopectus | reverse complement strand
TTCAGTAAAACAAGGTGAAGGTACTGGCAATGGTTAGACATAGTCACTGATTTGTGAGTAATTAACAACACATATATATTAGTGAGTAGCTGTCTAATACCTGCTTAGTATCAGGTGTGAAAATTCAGCCTCTAGGACACTGATTTTCACTGTTTTCTCAACAAACTGCTTCTGCTTGTACTAAAGATTAAGTCACTTTAAAAGGTTGTAAATAATACCCAGCTGGCATTGTCAGTATTGCAGACACAAGACACTGCCAAAGCTGTGAACTACATGCAGATGGAAAACTAGCATGAAAACTATTTTAAAAAGTCTGGTTAAAGATCCCTCATGTGAGCCCAGAAATGTTGCTGTGGCTGTAGCTCTGCTTGTCTAGAGTTCATCATCTTTGTAGACAAGGTAGTGAATGTGCTTCCTATTGAGATGATTTTGGAAAATGGGAAAGTGTAATTAAAAGCCACTTTTTACCATGCACAAGTGACTTTGGTTTATCATGTCTGTGTTATCACTGTAATAGCAATTTCTTGCAGTTCTGCCTGTATTTTACATGTGAGTGTGTGTGCATCCTGAAAAAGTGTCTTGTAAAAGTGGTGGAAAAAAGAGTCTGTGGTGTGACCCAGACCCATTGTAAAATATCATTGGCACTACTGAACATGATGGCTGGAAAGAAATGCTTTGCCTGAGTAAGAAAAATAAACCTACTGAGAGAGAATAGGATCTCTGGATGATAGTTTACTTGTCTGGCTAGGTGTTCCTTAATGGAGAAATTTGCTTTTAACCTAGAAAAAATATTTGCAGGAGCAAAATTCAGCTATGTTCATTGTCACATATCTGCTTGGCTTTCATAAGTCAGGTAGGGAACTATTAAACCCAAGTTCTTGGTGAGCAGCATGACTTAAGGACTTAAGGTGCTAACCCTTTTCCTACTTAAAGTACTGTGAAAGGTGCTGGGGAAAATCCCAGGGAAGTATTACAGGCTTCAGAATTTTTCCTAGCCTGAACTAGGCTGAAACAGAAGCTTCCCAATTTCTCTTTTCAGAACAGAGCAGCCCTAAGGTTTCTCAGATGCTGGTCACTACATTGGAGAAGGTAGAAGAACTGCAGATGAGTATAAAATTCTTTTAGAAATCAAATTGTCCAGCCTGCTGCCAAGGGAAAAATAAAAAAATTAAAAGAGCGTAGTTTCTAAGCCTGTGCATACTGTTTTCTCCACTAATTTCTGGAAGGTAACTTGATTTCATTAGAATAATTCATTAGCTAATTCTGAACAATGCTCCAGGTGTTAGACAAATATACATCTTGTGCTGAATGAAGAGGCATTTTCCTGCTAGGGTGAGAATGACTCACCCTTGGATGATTAACTGTCTCCAAGGGACTTAATTTGTGCACCTTGTGCTCCCAGACAACAAGTGAAATTCATTTAAGGACCTAATGGTAAAAGCCTAAAACTCACTTAGGAGCTAGTGCCTAAGGCTAAAAGTCCCATGCTTTCTCATCTTGTTAGTGATCCAGGCAAGCTTCAAAAGAGTAAAGTTGACCTCAGAAATTCAGAACCTTGACAAAGTCACCCAAACCAGAATCTTGCTAGGGGAGAGATGGAGGTTCATTGGCTTTTGGGGAGCAGAGTCCTCTCCTCTGACTCCATCTGCCAGCCTTAAGCTGTGAGAATCCCACAAGGGTTGAACTGTCCATGTGTATGAAGAGGCATGGACATTATGGAGCCTTCTTGAAATATGCAGCTTGAGTGATCACACTTAGGAGACTCCTGGTTTTGATTTACAAGTTGGAAAATTCTCTGTAGGCTTCTTGAGTTTGCTAGTTAGTTACCTATAAAAATTAATATTACTCATGTGATGGCAAATTAATAGATGACTGAGAAAAGTAATTTTTCTCTGGGTAATTGTAATTCCTCTGNACAGCTAGGGAGGAACAATCATAGCAAATTATTATTGCCTTTAAGTTCTTTCTTTTTTTCAGGTCTTTCTTGAAAGAAAACAGCAGAAACCTTATCCAGTAAGTGGAGATGTGAAGCCATCCTGACTTTGATTCCATAATTGTTTCTGTAGTTGGGAGGAGGCCCTGTGTATCCAAAGATAACAAGTGTTAACCCTTCCAGAAAGTGGTGTGCATGGCTAAAACAGGCAGGTGTCTGGAAGTCCAGCTGCTTCCTAGGTTGGAGAGGTTTCTTGGAATCTACTGGTTTTCCTTCTGGCTGTCTCACAATGAGCTAACCTTAACTGACCAGATTCTAAATCAATATATAGATCTTCAATCAGCATCTTTCAGAAGACAAAACAGGACTTGGACTGTTGTTTCCTTGGAGTTCAGCAGGTAGGGTTCAGTAAAACAAGGTGAAGGTACTGGCAATGGTTAGACATAGTCACTGATTTGTGAGTAATTAACAACACATATATATTAGTGAGTAGCTGTCTAATACCTGCTTAGTATCAGGTGTGAAAATTCAGCCTCTAGGACACTGATTTTCACTGTTTTCTCAACAAACTGCTTCTGCTTGTACTAAAGATTAAGTCACTTTAAAAGGTTGTAAATAATACCCAGCTGGCATTGTCAGTATTGCAGACACAAGACACTGCCAAAGCTGTGAACTACATGCAGATGGAAAACTAGCATGAAAACTATTTTAAAAAGTCTGGTTAAAGATCCCTCATGTGAGCCCAGAAATGTTGCTGTGGCTGTAGCTCTGCTTGTCTAGAGTTCATCATCTTTGTAGACAAGGTAGTGAATGTGCTTCCTATTGAGATGATTTTGGAAAATGGGAAAGTGTAATTAAAAGCCACTTTTTACCATGCACAAGTGACTTTGGTTTATCATGTCTGTGTTATCACTGTAATAGCAATTTCTTGCAGTTCTGCCTGTATTTTACATGTGAGTGTGTGTGCATCCTGAAAAAGTGTCTTGTAAAAGTGGTGGAAAAAAGAGTCTGTGGTGTGACCCAGACCCATTGTAAAATATCATTGGCACTACTGAACATGATGGCTGGAAAGAAATGCTTTGCCTGAGTAAGAAAAATAAACCTACTGAGAGAGAATAGGATCTCTGGATGATAGTTTACTTGTCTGGCTAGGTGTTCCTTAATGGAGAAATTTGCTTTTAACCTAGAAAAAATATTTGCAGGAGCAAAATTCAGCTATGTTCATTGTCACATATCTGCTTGGCTTTCATAAGTCAGGTAGGGAACTATTAAACCCAAGTTCTTGGTGAGCAGCATGACTTAAGGACTTAAGGTGCTAACCCTTTTCCTACTTAAAGTACTGTGAAAGGTGCTGGGGAAAATCCCAGGGAAGTATTACAGGCTTCAGAATTTTTCCTAGCCTGAACTAGGCTGAAACAGAAGCTTCCCAATTTCTCTTTTCAGAACAGAGCAGCCCTAAGGTTTCTCAGATGCTGGTCACTACATTGGAGAAGGTAGAAGAACTGCAGATGAGTATAAAATTCTTTTAGAAATCAAATTGTCCAGCCTGCTGCCAAGGGAAAAATAAAAAAATTAAAAGAGCGTAGTTTCTAAGCCTGTGCATACTGTTTTCTCCACTAATTTCTGGAAGGTAACTTGATTTCATTAGAATAATTCATTAGCTAATTCTGAACAATGCTCCAGGTGTTAGACAAATATACATCTTGTGCTGAATGAAGAGGCATTTTCCTGCTAGGGTGAGAATGACTCACCCTTGGATGATTAACTGTCTCCAAGGGACTTAATTTGTGCACCTTGTGCTCCCAGACAACAAGTGAAATTCATTTAAGGACCTAATGGTAAAAGCCTAAAACTCACTTAGGAGCTAGTGCCTAAGGCTAAAAGTCCCATGCTTTCTCATCTTGTTAGTGATCCAGGCAAGCTTCAAAAGAGTAAAGTTGACCTCAGAAATTCAGAACCTTGACAAAGTCACCCAAACCAGAATCTTGCTAGGGGAGAGATGGAGGTTCATTGGCTTTTGGGGAGCAGAGTCCTCTCCTCTGACTCCATCTGCCAGCCTTAAGCTGTGAGAATCCCACAAGGGTTGAACTGTCCATGTGTATGAAGAGGCATGGACATTATGGAGCCTTCTTGAAATATGCAGCTTGAGTGATCACACTTAGGAGACTCCTGGTTTTGATTTACAAGTTGGAAAATTCTCTGTAGGCTTCTTGAGTTTGCTAGTTAGTTACCTATAAAAATTAATATTACTCATGTGATGGCAAATTAATAGATGACTGAGAAAAGTAATTTTTCTCTGGGTAATTGTAATTCCTCTGAGAATTTTAAGATTTTTTTTTTTAAATGGCACAATATTTGAACTTTACTATTGCCTTCAGATGCTTCTGCAATGATTTGAATAATGTTCAATCGTTCTCTAGAGAGGGGGATCTTAATCTGCAGAATGCTGCCTTCCAGAGATGCTTGAAGTGATGCTTCAGATCAAAAACTGTTTGATTAAATTATCAGTGTCATGATGATACCTTGTACCATGGCATTGAGAAGAGCGTATCACACATTTCTCTCTTTGCAGGTTTCACACAGCACCTAAATTCAAGGGCTTGTGGTTTCTGGACTTGTGACATGTTCTGTTCTTCATCACTTTTTCTGTCCACTTTCAAGTAATGCCTGGACAGCCAGTGCATTTGAGGAACTTTAATACACAGGGATGAAGGTGTTTTCAGAGCATTTCCTAACCAGCAACATAATACTTCTGGAGGGCACAGGCTAGTCCTTAAGAGAACTACCTGCATGGCTGATGGTTGCTGAAAAGAGATCTTGTTTCTAGCAGGATTTTTTTTTTTAGCCACTGCCTTTCTTTATGACCTGTACTTTTATTATGCAAGAAATAGATTGTGCTGGGTAGTTCACCCTCTGACTAAAAGTTAAAAAGGAATTGCTCTGAAAGAGATGGATTTCCAGAATTTATGGAAGGC
This sequence comes from Ceyx cyanopectus, assembly GCA_013401355.1. Lineage (NCBI taxonomy): Eukaryota > Metazoa > Chordata > Aves > Coraciiformes > Alcedinidae > Ceyx > Ceyx cyanopectus. Next base: position 5,468 of record VYZU01057623.1, on the reverse strand, counting down.
TACATTAGTGTTCTCTTATTTTTATAAGCAGAGCTTGCCATGGGGACCAAATCATGTGATATGCTGGCAAGTAAGAGCTTTGCAGCAAACTGTATTCATGCAGTTATTTGTCCAAGCTACAGCAATACCTGAAACTGTGGAACAAGAGAGAAAGGCAGGCTAACAGCTATGCTGATATTGTACCACTTGGACAAAGGTTTCATCTGTGTCTGATGCTATCAGCTGTAGATCAGAGTGAGGAGACTGTAGTAAGTATGGAAGAAGGGCTGTTTCACTGTCAGCAAAGTCTTGCAAACCAGTTTTGGGGGAGGCCTGATTTGTAGGCTTTCCCTGCCACTTCCATTCACTTAAATGCTGGAAGTCTGTCCTGTTGGATCAGGCTGAGATCAACTGGAGGCCAGTTAAACAAACCCATCTAAACTAAACACTGGCATGACTTGCTGCAGTAGAATTAATGGAGGTGGCCCTGGACTTGCTCAGGCAGAAATCAAAAGATACTGCTGCTGTTTGTCATTGCTAAAGCCAAAGCAGCTGAAGGCTGTTTTATCTGCTAGACCATTGCAAAATAAATAGTGCATTAAGAGTTTCCAGAAAGGGCTACCTTGGGAAAGGCTCCAAGGAAGAACACCCTCAAGCATTCCTCTTAGAGCTTGTTTTTGGTTGTTTTTTGTTTGTTTTTTTTTTAAGATTGCTTTACATATTTATTTTACCAATGATCACATTGATGAATACATAAACTTACTGTCTAGTGGGTATGCAAATGACCCCTGCAAACTTGCCTCAAGAGCCCTTCCCTATTTCCATGGTTACGTCCTTATCACTGTTTAACCTTGCATTTGATTACTAAACAAATCCCATTCCAGCATAACTTCCAGTTTAGGGAGAAGAGCCAAACAAACAAATTTTATTTCGTTTTTCTAATATCAAATAAAGTCACTATGATCTTCTTAGAAAACTTTTCAGGGCTAATGTTTGCATAGCCAGAATGCAATTCACAGCAGGCAAAATTTTTGACCAGTGTTTTCCTGCTTCCCTTCTGCAAGGCTGAAGCATCCTTTGTAGGATTTACCATTTCAGGCTGCTGATGCTTTTCTGGACATTCCTAAATTCAGAAAAGGCCATTAAGGTCACTTGGCCTAGCTTTAGCAGAACACTTGTAAGGTTGTAAGGCACCCACTGCTGCCAGCTGGAGATACTGGGCATATTTCCTGCTCCACCAGTAAATGACCTGCCTCTTGTAAGTTTGGTGCTGGTACAGGGACCTTCAGAAATGTTTTCCCGAATAAACTTAGATCAGCTGCCTCTGTGTATGAAATATCACAGGGCAGTGAGGGTTTGCTATATGGCAGGGCTGAATTTGTCACTGTGTGCAAAAAAATGCTTGCTAGGGAAGATGCTAGTGGGACATCTTGAGGGGGTGCAGAGGTGACACTTTTTGGAGAAGTTGTCTTCCTGGAACAAGTTGTGATGCTGAAATCACCTTGCTGCCATGGTACAATTTAGAGCTATTAATTTTCCTGCAGTTGGTTGTGTAATTGCACTGCAGGGCCCTTTGAATGCTGCATTTAAAAAAGTCTGCAATTGGAAATAATGATGGCTAAAATCCTCTTAGATGATTTTATGATCAAATAAGTTGCTTTGACCCAGAAAGCAGCTATGGTAACAAGTGCCACATCAGTAGCAAGACTAGGTTTAAGGTGTTGTGCAGTGCTAGCTTTAGAAATCTACCTCCAGGCAAAGGGACTTCAAAATCAAAAGGCTTTAGTGTTCCAGAGCAGAGGCTGGGCCTGTGTGTGAGAGGAAGGGAAGCACCAGCACAGTGGAGGAAGAGATGGAAACATCAGGGAACAAGGAAGCTCTGCTGAAGTGGTCCCATAAGATGAAAGCCATGGATGCTGGGGTGATGTGGAGGGGCATGCTGCTTAGCCCAACCTGCTCTTACTCATCATGAATGTATCTTCATAACTAATAGCAGGGAGGGCTTAGGCTAAACCAAGGTAGCACCCTTCTACTTCTAATTTTTATATAGGAAGAGGATAATTGAGGCTTTTCCTTAGCTATAGGGACTTGGGCTCTCTGCTTTTATCCCCTTAGGCTGTCATTTCAAAGTTTCCTTTAGCTTCAGGACCTCAGCTAATTTCTGCTCTGCCAGTCTAGCCCACAGATGGCCTTGGATGCACTGGCTGGTCTCAGGGAATTCAGTTTGTCCCTCTTCAGCCTGAGCATCAAGCAGGATCTAGTAAGATCTTAGTTGAGTTTAGTTTTTGTTTTAATCCTGATCAGAAGGTGTCTGGGTGCTGCAAAGGGCTGCTCTGGACAGTGCTGTGGTGTTCCAGCCTTGCCATGTCTTTCACCCATCTGGCCAGGGATAGTCCTTCCCTCTGGCACAGAGCATGCCTTGGCATGGTGGATGCAGAAGGCTGTGAACTGCAGAGCACATAGTTATCCCTCTGGTCTTTGCTCTTTCAGGGTGCCTGAGTGGGTAGGTGTTAAGAAAGTATGATCTGAGGATTCCCAGCTGCTCTGGGAAGGGGAACATCACTGAGTGTGGCATCCATGGTTGCCGTTCTGACAGTGACCAAGTGTTTGGGACACACATGAATGACAGCTTGTGTACCAGCACCCTTGATGATGACTCTCTGCTGCACAGCCCCAGCACTCCAGGCTCTGTCACATGCAGCATGTTCCTGGGTTTCTCACACAGGGCTGCCACTACCTGCACCATTCTATTAGTCCTAAGATCCAGGACTGAATGATTTTCAAGCTTTCCTCTGGCTCNGGGGAACGTTTGCCCTCCAGTTGCAGCGTTTAGCTGTGACTAGGGTAACGCAGAACACAGCAGAGAGGGTGAAGACTCCACAGCAGCTCTAAACCCACTGACCTTTCCTCTTCTCCCCCGAAGTGCATGACTGTTTACACACCGAGTCCTCACATTCAGCTTTGGGGGGGGTGTCTCCCTAAACCAAAGCCTCCTGGGCTGAAAGCTGACACTGGGCAAGCTGTGTAAGCCAAAGCCCTTGGTTTGCTTTAGCTGATGGAACAGCCTTTCTCTGGCCTCCTTTATGTTAACCCCCCTGCTGAGATTCAGGCACACCATGCACCCGGGATGCAGCAGGGAAGATTACTGGGAGGGCTCACAGAGACGTCAGCTCCTGCGGAGAACGATTAGCAACTCAACATACAGCCGTGGCTCCCGAGAGCCTCCAGGAAGCTGATTAAGGGCACGGGAGAGATTTATTTATGCCAAAAGATGAAAAGCAGGACTTGTAGCTTCTGAGGAGAGGCACAGGTACGCACCCAGCCTGGCTGGGAGCAGGGAAGGTCAGAGTGGTGGCAGTACCGAGTGAAGAGGCAGGGGATGGGAACATTTTTCAGACTCTTTATTCCTGATGAGGAGTCACCTCTAGCTCTAGGAGTTGTCTTGCTTGATTTAAAGAGCTAAAAAAAACCCCACCAGGCATGGAAATGAGCATCATGCTCATCACTCAACTGTGCCGAGTGGCGAGGGCAGCAGCAGCCAGGGAGCTGCTCAGGAGGTACGACAAGGGCACAGATGCTGCTGGACAAAATCGTGAGGAGATTGGTTCCCCATTGCTCTCGCCTGCAGCTCCATCACGCTTGGCACAGGCAGAGGACTGGACACTGTTGTTTCTGGCATCCCCTAGGTCTGCGACGCTTCTTTGCCCACGGGACAGAAGAGCCCTGTAGCCTTTCTCAGCAGCTCTCACCTTTCAGCTGGGATCTCTGCCATCACCCTAACACTCGCTACCTGACAATGGAACAGCTCAGCTCTCTTTGATGAAGAGTTTGATCTTCAATCGCCCCTCACACCGGAGCACCCCGTGAGGCGCGGCGAGCCGGGGGCTGCACCCCACGCGTGTCGCCTGGAGTGGAAGGGGCTCTGCCTGCCCCGCCTGTGACAGGCGCGGCCAGCAGGGGGCACCTCCCGCCAGCGCCTCCGCCACTCACGGTTGGCACCGCCCTCCGAGCCCCGCCCCTCTTTGTTGCGGCTGCCAATAGGGGCGCGTCGGGGCCGGCGGGCGGCGGGGAGAGTTGGAACGCGGTTGCATGGAAAGCGGTGCGGGGCGCGCCCCCAGTGGGGCGGGGGTGAGCGGGACGGGGCGACTGGGACGAGCGAGGAGCTGTCGTGCCGGCGGGTGGGCAGCGGGAAGCGCCCGCCGCTAAGGAGGGTGCCGTCCCAAAGCCCAGCCTCTTGCGCACGAAGGGAATAAACACACTCGTATATATAGGGTATATAGAGGGCCCGGGCGGCGGCGAGGCCGGAGGACATCTCCCGACAGCGGTCCCCGCGGTGCGCCCGGGGTCGGGCATGGCTACGGGGCTATGACGGGCGCGGCAGCGGGCAGCGGCGGCCCCGGGAGCAGCCGCCGTGCGGTAGCCGGCAAGGCGGGGGGCCGGTCGCGGAGCGCTCAGCCGCGGGCGGCGGGCGGGAGCGGCGGCGGCTCGGAGGAAGAGGAGCAGCGGGACGGCGGCTCGCTTTTCCTGGTCAACAAGAGCGGCTTCCCCATGGACGGGAAGACCTGGGAGCGGATGTGGGGACACGTGGAACGGGTGCACCCCGACGGCGGCGCCGTGGCGGCGGCCATCCGGAGCGCCGCCCGCCTGGCTCGGGTAAGGAGAGGTCCCCGTCCCCTCCTCTTCAAAGAAAGAGGGCTTGCTACGAAGCTCAAACGCAGGCATCCCGCGGCTGATGAGTTCTGTGGGAGTCGAAGGGATGGGGAGAGCCTGGGGCTGGGCAGGAGAGTGACACACCTCAGCCCTGAGGATGCTCGAGGCCCCTGCGAGGGGTGAACTGGAGCGTCCGCAAAGAGACAAATGGGGTGCGGGAGGCGTGTGCCGCGGGATGCTTACGAGCGTCTTGGGAAACAAGGCGAAAGAAAAGAATTGTATCTTGGGGATGAAAAAGCAGAATTAAAAGAAATCTTCAGGCACTGAATGAAGTGCTTTGTGAAATTTAAAGCACGTATTGCTGAGCTCTTTAGAATACAGGCTTTTCCTAAAGCACAACCTTGCTTTACAACTTGCAAGTGTAATAAGGGGTTTAAAACTGAGACATTTAATTTCCAGTACATGGAAAGATTCCAGACACTTTTGTATTGTACATTCCACAGCCCCAGCTCCAGACAGCTCTCTGTCTGACCAGTCTTTTTCCTCCAGACAGCAAAATAAATGTTGTCTGTTAATGTTCCAAGGCTCCTCGCCACTGTTTTGCCCTACTGATCACAATGTCTTTAATGCTGTCAGCTTTGGCAGAGTTTGAGCTTTGATTTGCTCCTCCCACCAAGCAGTATTAATCTTAGCTGACCACGGAAGCCAGTGTTTATTTTGACCCCTCTGGACACTGGGGAGAGATGGTTGGGCTGGCAATGACATGGTCCAGGTCATCAGTGATAGATGTGCTTATTTGTTATGTGGGATATAAAGGAAAACTGTGCATGGAGAAGTTG
>VYZU01057622.1:0-13287 GCA_013401355.1 Ceyx cyanopectus | reverse complement strand
GCATGGACCCACCTCTCAAGTCTATCAGGGTCCCCCTGGATGGCTTCCCATCCCACTGGTGTGTCAACTGCATTTGATCCCTCTGTCCAGGCACCAATCCAGACATTAAACAGCACCAGTGTTGATACCAACCCTTAAGGAATGCCACTTGTTACTGGTCTCCACTAGGGCATGAATCCATTGGCCACAACTTGAATGCAACCATCCAGCCAATTTCTTATGCTTACACTGGTCAATCCATCAAACCCACATCTCTCCAATTTAGGGATAAGGATGCCATGAGGAACCATGTCAAATGCTTCACCCAAGTCCAGGTAGGTGTACTAGCTGGGAGGCAGACTGCTTTAAAATGTGCAGTGTCTCTTCCAGAATTTAAACATAAGCTGTAGAGAGAGAGGCAAAAATACTGGCTGAGACTATTTTCCCCATGCTCATACTGTTTGAGATCACCAGAGCTGAAGTTTATTAGAGCAGACCACCCATTCAGATGTCTTTTCTTCTGAGACAATCAGGTTAATGGGGAAACCATGGCCAGTAGGAGCCTCAAGCAATTGACCAGTCTTATAATCCCTTTCTTTACTGGAATAAAAATAATAATAATAAAAAAAATCAACTGACTATCCCTGGCCAAGTGACGATTTTTACAGCTTTCATAATTGCCTGGTTAAAATGTTACACAAAACTTTGCCCAATAACTAAACTACTTAACTGTGCTCCTGCAGGCTTAGCTGGAAATTGGAAGCTCTCTCCAATATTCAACAGACAAGCCCTGCTCTAAAGCATTTATATCCTAACCAGACAAACGAACAGGACATCCTAGGATGCCAATATCTTCCCCACTCAGTTCCTGGGCTCATAAGACACCTCACAGCTCCAAGTCCCTGAAGTCCCAGGACAGGCAAAGAACAGGCTCGGGCAGTGCAGTCACACACAGTGCATTTCATCCTCCAAGGGAAGAGATGTTGGGAAAAAAAATAATAATTGCATAATTAGGTGCTTCCTATTTAGTAAGCCATAAAGGATTAACAACACAAGTCTGACCTTTTGTTTAAATCCTCTTACTTGAATAAGAAAGAGCTCCTTTAGTTACATAAAGCTCATCCATTATCATTTGCCAGATTAAACAATTTAAGAGTCTTTTAAGAACAAATGAGTTAGGAAATATAGTAGTTTGCAAGTTAACTAAAAGAAAACGACAGGTCAACATCTACCATATTGATGCAGCATTTTAGATCTGAGATCTTAGGGAACGTATTTTCATGTTCTAATTAGTGCAACGACCATGCACATTTGATGCAAAACTAAAAACACCTTAACTTAAATCAGAAGTATTAACTCTGCCAGACCATTCTGTGCCACTTGCTCTAGTTCCGTGAGGCATAAAATTTGTTATTGCTACATTAAAATACAGAGGATGTGCAACAAATTCAAGTTATTCTTATTGCCTAATCTAGAAAACCATGGCAACAAACACTGAAAGGTTATTTGCATTTTGTATACGTGCAGATTCGCCAAAGCACAATCACAGACCCTCCCTACTACCAAAAAAGAACAAATGAAAGTTCAAGTGTCTTTTGACATGGCAGCCTACCCCCTGCCTCTCAGCTCTTGTGCCATTCCTTTTACTTCAGCGTTTCTTTCACAAACATTTACACACACGATCAGCTTCACACCTTAATAGTCTACTTGAGGCAATGGGGCTATTCAAGCATATAAAGCTATTTACATACAGAGAGAATGGAAACCTTTAACCGAGCTCCTTGGAGAGTTGAACTACTCTCTTTGCAAAGCACCATGGAAATATATGGCACCGTAGCTGCAGAATGCATCATTTCCTGGCAGTATTGTTAAATTTGGTCGTGGTCAAACCAAGTAGCAAAAATGATCTTGTGCTACATTATAATAAAACTGCAAAACACCCTCTACAAAAACAAACAACTAATTATTATGTGATTGGAATGGAAAGCTCTACAGCGAGGAAAAGACCATTAAGTAATTTGGCTCTTCGTTTACAAATTCAATTTATAACAATACACGTGGTTACTGACAGAGAAGCTTTACAGCATCTTCATGAGAGATTACACATAGCCCAAGACAAATTCATCATGGCAATTGCTTGCAACCAGGAGCCATGTGAGCTCAGTCTTCCAGGGTTTAGACACCATCCTGAAGTTTATATTAAGATATTGCTTTCTAAACTACTGCTTATTTTCCTCAGTATATATTAAAATAAAACCCCAAAATAATAAAACCCCATAAAAAACCCTCTCACATGGTACCAGTTGTAAGGTTTTTGGAAATCATTTTTTCCTAGCAGTTAGAATGAAGTTGTCACGTAAAAGCAACAGAGAGCAGTCACTAGAAAACAGGTCAAAACCATTACATGGGCAAATGAAACTCAACCTCCTTTAAGTCAACACGTTAGTGAATGAAGTTCCTTAACCCTGGAGACAATTAGTTTTTAAAAACATCCCGCTTCTGAGTACCTAAACATGGGCAAACTGCCCAGACGAGAAGCTGCCATGGCGCTAGGATCCGCAAGAGGCATTACACTGCTACTTTCATGGGTGTTATTTATAACCTCTACGAACAAGGAAGAGGTCATTATAATGCATCATTAGTAAGAAGCACGTTGTCAGGCCATGCTCCTCGGCATTGTAAAAAACCCACTACGAAATAGCTGGCAGGAAGGGGTAGGTTCATAACCGACATGAAGAAGGCACCAAGCCCACGCTGCCAAGGGACGCCGGGCACCAAACACGGCTCAGCCAAGAAGCGCCTCCGCCAGGGAGGCTCCAGCACCGTCCCTGCCAGCTCCCGGGCGTGGCCTAGGGCAGCACAAGGATCTCCGGCTCAAAGCGGCCCCAGGGCTCCCCCCGACGGTCCGCTGGGCGCAGGGCAGCTGGCATCGCGACGCGGTTGCATCGGGTGGCAAATCCCCGCACCACGCACCACAACTCGCCTGTACCCAAGGAGCAGGAGGGTACAGGCACGGGCGCTCTCCGCACCCGCCGAGCACCGAGGGAAGCCCAGCAAAGCGAAGGAAGCAAAGCGGTAGCAGCCAACCCCGAGGAGCGCCCAGAAGCGCGGCCGGCGGGGCCGCCCCGTCCCGCCCGCCGCCTCCAGCCGAGCCGCGGCTCCCGGCAGGCAGCGCTCCCACGCCCGCAACCTCCCGCCTGCCCGGCCAATGGCAGCCCGGGCCCCGCCCCGCCCCGCCCGCGGCGCTCCCGATTGGCTCTTCCTGCAGCCAATCGGCAACCAGCTCCCGGGGCCCGTCTCGCCCTCTGACAGCCGCCGGCGACCGCCCGCCCCTTCCTTCGCGTCCTTCGCCTTCGTCACGGGCGCCGCGCCGCGCTCTGTTTGGTGCGCGCTGGGCGCCCCGGCCCCGCCTCCCGCCTCGCTCCCGCTTGCCGCGAGCCAATGGGGCGCCTCGTTTGGGGTGGCGGGGCGGGGAGCGGCGGCGCGCTCAGCTGGGCCCGCGCGCGGCGCCTCGCCCCGCCCCCTCGGCCCGGCGCAGGGTGACGAGGAAGCGGAACCGCCGCGGCCGGGAGTCCATCGCGGCCCGGAACCCATCGCGGCCCGCTCTGCGGTGGGGCCGGCGCGACGGGGTGGAGCGCGGCAGAGCTCAGGGTTGCCGGCGAGCCGCGGAGTCAGCGGCGTCGCGGCTCCGGCCGGAGGCGTTGAGACCTAAGGGGGAACCGGCGGTGCCCGGGACCGCGGCTGCGGTTTCGGAGGAGCCCGAGGAGGAGAGATCGCCTTGACGGCCGGGATCGGGGCTGCCGCCGCCAGCAAAGCTGGGAGGGCCACCGGAGTCCGCGGTGGTCGTAGGGCGCGCCGGCCTCCTCCCGAGCTGGCGGGTCTGGGACGCAGCCTTGGGGTGCTTGGGGCTGCGGGTGCCGGAGGACCCGAGGCAGCCGCCGACGGGAGAGCTGGAGCGCGGAGGCTGCACGGTGGCATTGATGCGGCAGGTGAGTCCTGGGGTGGGAGCTGAAGCCACCCGCGGCGGCGGAGAGGGCTGCCGGGGGTCTGGGTGGGGGCAGAAGCGGTGCCTTGGCCCCCCGCGGGGCGTCCGTGTCTCCGGGGCACCGTCTCGGCACGTCCCGGCTCCACTCTCCTGCCCGGGCTGTCGGTCCGCGGCGGGGACGCGGCAGCCTTGGGGCCAGCGGCGACAGCATCCCCTCTGAGGGGATCCGAGTTTACGTAGGAGACAGAGGCAAGGGACTGCGACTAGGTGTGAAGGTCTGGAGGACCAAAGCAGTGAGCTTGAGATGATTTTCCCTGTGGAAGAAAGCAGAAAAGCAGGGATAACATGAAAACGAAAGGAGAGGCAGCTGAAACGAGTAAATGGGGTGCAGGGCACTACTGGAGGGCTTAGGATGCTGTAAGGAGCCAGCTCCTGGGAAGTAGGGCAGATACAATTTTGCCTTGTAAGGAACTGCTCTGAAGATGCAGAACTTTGGTATCCCCCTACTAATCGTTGGGGGATGCATCATTTAGTTTGAGTAATAAAACTAAACTTGAAATCAAGGAGATCTCAGCCTTAAGTTTCTGAGCACAGACTTTCACAGAGGTGGAAGATTTCTGTCCTAAAAATAACTGAAAACACTGCAAGTTTTGTTGTGTGGTGAGCACGTTTACGCTTGTAATTAGGGATCTGGTGGGTAACCAAGTTTTTATATGTTTAGCTCCACGGTTTAAATCACTTTACTGAGCATTTGCAAAGAACAGAACATTGCCCAACATAATTCTGAATTAGTAGATTCAGTGCTTTAGCTGAAAATCATTAGAAGGAAAAGTATAATTTTAATAGTAGGAATCCAATCCATGCAGTGTAATCTCACAATGTTGTGCGCCGTGTAATGCTGATGCATCTTGTTTGGGTTGTTTTTAAAGCCAAGCTATTCTTGTGTCAGCCTAATCCACAGTAATTCCAATCTTTAGTTGTGATTTTCAGAATTTCCTCCTCTTGGTTTTTATCTTTTCCCTTAATTAAAGTTGGACTGTGGCTCCTGCTCTGGTGATAAGACAGCTGCATGGCAACTACTACTTCCTTCTCTTTTGCTGGAAGTGGTTTCTTCTTATAAATACAGTGGCAGTAGTATTTTCCTATTTTTTAAGGAAAAAAACCCCACGGTCATTGAGTTTCAGCAGATAATACGATTTAATGCATTAAGCTTTTGTGTGTGTATATGGCAAGTCTTTTTTTTTTCTTTAATACTCTAAACTTTAGAATTGTGAGTTAGGCACAGAGTGAGTGGTCACCCCAGCAGCTGTTCCAAATGTCAGGTTGGGAATGCAAGTTGTTGAGCCTCTCAGTCAGCCCAGGAGTGATGCTCTAGAAGATGGTTTAAAACTATTTTGTTCAGCCAAGAGGTCGCAGCATTGCTCTGAGTTGCACAGTCCTCATGGAGGTGAGGGGAGGAAAAGCCGCCGCAGATGTCTGCGGAGTTTGTGACCCTTCAGACAGAGGTGACAATGAAGGGGGTCACGGTAACTTGCGAGAAGCCGGTTGGAAGGTGCTGAGGGAGCCGGCGGCCGTGGGCAGCGGGGCCGTCTGCTGCCGGGGGCCGCTCTACCGAGGCCGGCGGTGACAGGCGCCCGGCCCGCGGCGCGATGCTTCTCGCAGAGGAGCCGAGCGGGCCCGGGGCTGCCCCGCGGGGAGCAGCGGAGAGGTGCCGGGGCTTTGGCGGGCGTGGGGGCGGAGGGGGAGCTGGAAATCTCGGTAGCCTCGGCCAGTCCCAGCCCCAGAGACGCGCACACACACACACAGAGGAGGAGAAGCCGCCGCCGCCGCATCTAGGAATATGAATCCCCCCCCCGCGGCAGGTCGGATCACCTCGGCTCCATGGTGAGGAGAAAGAAGAGCCCCCCTGGGCCCGAAGAGCCGCGGAATGGGTAGGATGGGGGGCGAGCAGCCGGCCCGGCCCGGCCGCGCTGCCCTGCTCTGCTCCGCCGGGCTCGGCGGCTGCCTTTCCTCTCAGCGGCTGTCGAGCGCTTCCACAAGCCCGAGTTTGGCTGGGCGATTTCTCTGCCAAAGACGCCCCGAACCTCTTCGGGAGGGTGCCGGACGGCTGCCGGGGGAGCCCGGCTGCCTTTTGGGCCGATTTGGGGGGGGGTCCGGCGGGGCTTTCCCCCTCCCGCCCTCGGCACAGGTTGTTGGGTCGGGACAGCAAACGAAAGGGGATTTAGTAACAAACAACGGCGGCCATGTTGAGAGGAATTTCTGCAGCTAAACTTCTCCCCTCTCAGCCCAGGGATTTCTTTCCCCCTCTGGGGAGCTCCCAGGCCTGACTTCGTGCCCCCCTCTTTTCTCTCTCTCCTCCCCAACAGGATGACAGTGAAACTGGGAGAGAGCAGCGGGGAGGAAGGGGTGAAAAAGCTGGGCAAGAGAGCAGGAGGAGATGAGGAGTCCCTGGAAGAAGAAGGGGCAGGAGGAGGAGGAGAGGCAGCTCCAGGCAGCAGCAGCACAAAGAAAGAAGAGAAGATCATTAACAACAACACTAACAGCAGCCCCCCCACGAACCCCAGCTTATCACAGGCCCAGGCCTCCCTCCAGCCCTCCCACAGCCAGGACCAGCATCATTTTCTTAGGTCCAGCGTCAGACCTCAGAGCAAGAGGCTGAAGAAGGATTCCCAGGCATCCTCCTCAGTTGGCAGCAGCACTGCTGCAAAAGGCAAAGGTACTGGATTTTGGCACCCTTAAAACATGCGGGCGAGGGAGGTGATGGCTTTGGGGGTTGTCATTCTCCTCCTGTACATGCCATCTTTTGTTTGTTTTGGGGGAAGGTGTTTTGGGGCTTGTTTCTCACTGTAGCTGAAATCTTCTTTGTGCCCCAAGGCTTCAGCTTCTTTGCTGCCCACTGTCCTCTTTGCACTTGGAGAAATGGGGGGTTTGGAGGTGTATGTGGAGGAGGAAGACCTCCATTACTGAAGCACACCTTAAATTCCTGAGTTTTAGCTCTTTTGTGCTATAGGAAATTCCTGTTAGGAAATGAGACTCTAGCTGTGTAACGAGGTGGCTGCACTCTGAATTCTCTTCTTGGGTAATGACAAAGTGTTCAGTGGGTACTAGTGAAAAAGGGGGGAAGAAAACAACAACCCATGAGACTTTGGGGATTTCTCCCAGTTATTTCTCTGACCATTTTGCTCAAAGACCTATTGAGGAAAGAGCTGTGAAATACACATAATGACATACTTGTTTCTCAGGTTTTGTGAGTCCTGCGTTACTGCTTCAGAACAGTTTGGGCATTTCCATGTGATTTGAGTTTTTATTAAGGTTGTTTTGTGTACATCTGCAAGTCTGTATGTACGTTCATACACACACATGCTTTTTCACTGTAATGCTGTAGATAAGAATTTCATTGATTTCAAAGCTGCTTCTTACTCAAGTAGCTAGAAGACAGTAGGGATATTGGAATTCATCTTGGTGCTATTGTGTGTGCTCAGTAGTTACTGCATGACACCTGGCACTGTAGTTGAGCTGTGCTTGAGACAAATTTTGGATGCCTTGTGCAGAAGTACTCAAGTGTTATTTTCTGTCAAGTTTAGAGAAAAACAACGCTTCTTCAACATTTGAAATAACAAAGTTTGCATTTGTCTGCTAAAACAAAATAAACTCCATGTAGCATCAAAGTTTCTCTCTTTGGTTCATGGCAGTGATGTGCACATGCTGGACATCAGCTAAACATTACAAATGATGATCAGTTTGTGTTACAATAGTAGAGCAGTTCAAAATGGGATATTCTACTGTCATATAATGAAAAAAAGAATGTGAACTCAGTTGCTTGACAGTTCATGTAATTGGCTGAAGTATTTAATACCTCAGCAAATCATCTTTAATCTTTTGAACTTTTTTTGTTTTAAGTTAAAAACTCCTGTGTGATGTTGTAGGCTAAAACATAAAGGCCAATGTCATTTTTCTTCCAGTTGCACTATATCAACTAAACCAACAGATGAAATGCCCAGGAGTGCTTAGCTACAGATAACTATTTCAAGGGTTGTAAATAGTATTAAATGCAAGGAAGTGTTTCCTTGGAATACTTGTTGTCCAGGACTGGCAGGTCAGATTTATTGATTTGAAATTATTCCATTGCTTTGGAAGTGGGTACACGTGTGAGCAAAGTACATGTATGTTTGTGCACCAGTATATTCAGGTTTGTACATAACATTCATACCCAATTTTGGAACAGCAGAACAACTTGTAAGTAGGTGTAGTGACACAATTGAAAAGCAAACTTAGTTTATTTTGCAATTACAGAAAATGCCGAAAAAACCTATTATTTTGGTAATGATAGTGCTAGTAATCACTAAACTTGACTATGCTAACAGGCTTGGGCAAGCTTTTTAAATCATAGGGATGACAGTCAGCAGTAGAATGATGGTTATGCTTTCACTTTGTGCATTTTAAGACCAGCCATTCCTCTGCCTGGCTAGGTTTGATGTGAATGCAGTACAGTTGATTTCTCTGATACAATTGAGATTAACTGACAGATCTTGGAAGAACAGAGCCATGGAGTGGGATGCTTTCTAATTGGAATTCTTTACATTCAGGGATGCATACTGAGAGGTTTACCAGGCTTGTCTGAATTTTTCCTAATGGAGTGTCTTGTGATCAGAATTTATAGGGCTTTGTGTTCTGAGTGAAGTGTCTCACAGAGCTGCTTCCTATAGGGAACTAATTGAAGGGTGAAGATTACTAGTAAAGATGGGATTTAAATCATTCCACTTGGTGTCCCACCAACTTTCTTCTCTCTCTGCAAGTATGAAAAGCTAAAAAGCTCAAATGCACATGCTTTAGATCGCCTGTGACAACTGAAATCTTTTCCATTTTGTGTGCCATGGTCAAGGTGATAGCTCTGAAGGTAATTCTAACACTGGCCAGCAGGAAGGAGTGGCTAGACCACAGTTACACTTGATCCAGTGAAACCAGAAACATGTTTTGCTCATGCTCTTTCAAAAATGCTTAAAATACTGTTAATTTGGTCCTGCTTTTAGAATGTGTATTCTACAGTTAAAACTGATTCAAAGGCTGTTATTAGGAACCAGAGTCAATGAAAATTCTTTTCAAATTGTAATTATTCAGCAGGCATTGATTTGTCCTNAATATTTGGATTCTGGTACTGAGTTTCACTTTTGAGTTTAGGGAAAAAAATGACAGAAGCATTGTATAAAAAAGTTTGAAAACTGTTTCACTTGAAACAGACAATATGTTTTGAACTGCTGAAAGGTTTATTAAATTTCCCTGCACAAATATCTAAATCTGCCCTTTTTTCCCCCCCTTTCTTTCTGGAAAGATCATTACCTTATTTTCAAGGTAATCTTTTTATTGTATTTTCAAATTCATGAAAAAATGAGCTGAAGCCTGTTGATGTCTTTTATGCCATTGTTCTTGTTGCCCAAACAAGTATCAAGATTTATTTTGCAGTAATAAGCAGCTCTTTCTTGAATAAAGAATTCTTCAGCTCAAAACATGAGTTCAATTAAAACATTCCACCTTCTGACATCATATAAAACTTGCTAGAAGGCAGTCCACTTTGTTTCAGCCCACCAAAGTTGCATGTCCCATAGCTTGTGGGTTAAACTGTCTTAACTGCTGTCTTGTCCTGTGGAGATGATGTGTATATATATATATTTATATCAAGACACCTGATGTATGTACTTGCAATAAGATTTTATTGTATCTTCCAAAATTTGTATGCTGCTGATTGTATTGTAGCCTTCATCTGAAATGTTATTCCTCCAGCATTATTTACCTAAGGCATGAATGATTCTTTGTCATGGCCCCTTCTTCTAATACTCTTAATTCTGTCCAGCTTATTTACACTTGGTATTCCTCCTTCCATCCTACCCTCACATGCTTCCATTCATTTTTGCCTTCCAAATCTGTATCCTTCTGGGACAGTTACCTCTTGTGTTTAAAACTTTGGATCTTAATAATTCATAACAAGAATGCTGGACTGTATAATCATGCAATATGGCATAAGCTGTCCTAGACTTGGCCTTCTTAGGCTATTTAGTGTGGAGGTGTGCAAGGTAGAAACTCTTTTTTCAATTATAAAGTTAGTACTCAAAAAGAAGTGTTGTCTGTCACCCTCTGTCATCTGTATTCTCAGCTACAGTTCTTGAAGACAAAAGCCAATTTGATCCAGGCTGCAGCTTTGTTGGGTTTTCCTTTCACAGAGAAAGTGGCCTCACTTAAATTCCGAAAGTTCATACTTTACCTATGGGAGCTTCTGACCCATTCCTTCAGTGAGGTGCATGAGGTAGGATCTGCTTCTGGAAAGAGATGTAGCTAGAAATGGGGCTTGTTTACCAAGTTATCAAGTTTGATGTTCATCTTCAGTTGCTCTTAATGGCCATCCTCACCAAACAGCTCTGGAAGGTTTATTTTGTGTCATTTAGCCCTGCTTATGGCTCCTGTAAATCCCCAAAGAAATAATGCTTTGAGGAAAACTTTCTGGCATGTTACAAGTTGGCATTCTCATCCTGCTCTTCAGGGAATGAGTTTAGCATCCTAACACTCCACGTCTGACCTGCAGCATACAGGAGTCTGTGAAAGCAACATCTCATTTAGAAAGGTATTCCCTGATAATGTTCCACCTCCAGCTGACTGGTGACTCCTGAAGAAGTTGAGATTTTGCAAGCTAAGCCTGTAGAACATTAATAGAAGAACCAGCCTGTATGTTGAGATACATGGGTGTAGTGGAGATTAACTCTGAATTCCACTTCTGTGGGTGTGGAATCTGTCAAAGAAGGTATGAATCAGCTGGCATGTAAGAGCTGCCAGGGGAAAATGGAAAATTAAAAGTTAAGGTGCTACATAGAGCTTGGAAGGGAGAACAAGGGGCTGTAGCTGTGATAAGGCACCAATATTAGCAGTGACTGGGTTATCTGATATATGCAGTGTTCCATTGCTTGTTATTTTCATACCAGATTTTTAAACTGCAGTCTTTTAACTCTTGCATATATATGTATGTACATATATATCTTTATGTATGATACTCTAAACAATTTTATGGATAATAATTTCTTTGTGTTTANAGTCCTTAGCAAGTTCATTTGCTTTTTTCTATACAACTAAATTTACTGGACTCTATAGTCTGACTAGACTTAAAATTTCTCACTGATACTGCTGCTTCTTAAGAGTTTTAACAGTGAAAATTTCACGTGTACCAAGTGTACTGGACAATCTTTAGAAAATTCTTGGTAATATCTGAATCTTGGACAGCTGATTTTAGTCTTTTCTTAATTTGAGTATGTATACAGACTGATGGTTAAAGAAAACCAACAACCCCCCCCAAAAAAGCCCAAACAAACCAAAACACACCCATCAAACAAACAATACCACAGACACCCTGCATTTGTGGTTCCTCTGAATGATTTCTCGGAGCTGTCTGTATGTCTGAAACCTGCGGAAAGCTCTGTAACCAGAACGGTAACTCTGGGACAGTCCCGTGGCTGTCTTTTGATCAAGGTCATCTTTTGCATTAGGAGCTTGCAGCAACAGAAGGCTGTAGATCAAGATTAAGGACTGATGTATTTAAGATGAGTTTTTCTTTACCATTTAAATCATGATATCCCATTCTCACATTTGCAGAATAAAGAAGGAATTCTGTGTCTTAACATTTTCGGTTTTCTTTAAAGCTATCTATTTAAGTGCTCGTTTATTTTCTTTTGGTTTCCTTTTTTTGTTTGTTTTGTTGTTTTTGTTTTTTCTTTTTAAGGATTTACCTTCACAGTACCAGAATAAAATTGCTTAACTTTCAATTATTTTTATCAGTGCCTGATGAAGGCTTTAATAGAGAAGCTGTTAATTCCAGAAGTGTTTAAGTGTATTTGCTTCTTTCTTGTGGTGACGGTAGTATTCTTCAGATGAATCAAGTAGTAATTTCTAGAAATGTTAAATTGAAAATGGTCACAGTATCATTTTATATCAAGTAACTATTTAATGCATGCAGGGAAAAAAAAATAATACTTTCATAAATCATACTCTCTTCCAGGTTTGATTTCTCCATCTCATGTTCTTCACCATCCCCTACTTACCCTTAGTTCCATCAGGCTTCATTCTTATTTCATACTGCTGAACTTCTTATTTTATTTTTTCTGATTCCCATTCTTTGGAGTGGAGGTAACACACCAAAGGTACAATCCAGATTACACTTCCATGCCTTCTTCCAAAATCCCCACACCAAGGCTTAGGGGAAGAGGAGGAATTGGAACTTGCAATCCTGGGGCTACCTTGAATTGCCTTAGATGCGATAATTGTCAGAGCTGGTGCTCCTTATACTGAATATCAGAGACTTGAGAGTGCAGATTCATTGCCATGCAGTGAAGTCCATGTCTTTCAGTCCTTTCCTTGTCCCAGTTATTTCAGAGGCAGTAGGATCAAGACAAAAGCCAAGGATATGAAATGAGGTATGTTTTCTCATGGCCATTGGTTTGCTTTATTGGCCACATCAGTGTTCAGCATTGCTCAGAAGTCCCCCTCAGCTGCAGAGGGACAGCTGCTGAGCACACAGTGTACAAGCATCCAAGAGTGTTGTCTTTTAGCTGTTGCTTTGATATATTCCTGCTAATCTGTTTTATCTCTTGAAATACAAAATTAAGTCATTGAAACTTTCTCCTTTTTTTTTCCCTTTGAGATTTTTTTTTTTTTTTGCTTTTCAACAGAACTTACTTGCCCCTTGTATTTCAGTGAAATATCTTGAAAAGAAACTGATACACATGGGAGTGGAGAAGAAGAAGGAAATTCCCAGTTCCCCCGTTATTTCTGTCCAGGAATCCTCTTACTGGTTTAATATTCACTCTGGTCATGGCTTTTTGCAGCAACAGATAATGGAGGGACTGCATCTGGTGGCACATCAGGAATTCCTCCCAGCAATCCTGCAGGGAATTCCAAGTCAACGACAAGGAACCTGAGCTCCTCAGCAGGAGAGAAGGAGGAAGGCAAGAAAGTCAGAAGGCAGTGGGAATCATGGAGCACAGAGGACAAAAACACTTTCTTCGAGGGACTGTATGAGGTACATGTGGAGGAGAAGAAGAAGCTCAGAGGCTTCTTTCAGCACCCTGGTACTCCTGAAGAAGGTCAATTCAGTTGAGATTTGCAGGAGCAAAGTGCATATGTACACATATGCATTTGTTTATCTTTGCATATGGATATACAGTTGGCTCTAAACCAGCTGTCAGTCAAAGCCAGATTTTCAAAGCATCAAGCTTGTTTTTTGTTTTGAAATACACAGGAGGTATTTGTGAGTTTTATTTGTGAGTGTTTAAAGTAATTTCAGTTAT
>VYZU01057621.1:9341-20481 GCA_013401355.1 Ceyx cyanopectus | reverse complement strand
AAAAAAAAATAATAATCACAAGACAAGTATATATTCACAAGTGTATCTTTATATTAATTGGATGACTGCTTTTAAAAACTATGTAAAATTACATGTGAACCAGCTACACAGCATGGTTATCATGTTTTTACTAACAGCCTGAAAAATCTCTAAATCTGCTATATTGTTGTGCTTGGCTATATTTTATTTCAGTAGTACTTCCATCCAGGGGACCGATTTCTCTGATTTTAATGTGGCTTAAAGCCTGTCACAGTAGAGGGTAGTGTTTTATAGGATATACATATCCCCTCAGTTTGGGAGGCTAAGAGCATGTGTAGTGTTAATGATATCTATTTGATTCAAACTCTGAACATTTTTCTGTCCCAGGCTTCTGTTTCTCTGCTTTTTCTGCTGTCACGGGGAGTATTTTTGCAGGCTCTGTTTAAGTGTATGCAGGATTGCATGCAGGATCTTGGATTAAATTGCTAGCTGAGATTTGGTTACTGCTGGCACCAGGTACTAGTGACTAAATCACTTGTTGGTAAGATGATGATTCACAAAAAAAAACCTGCTAAAGGCACCATCTCTGTGTTATATGAAGTCAAGTGTAGTAGTATTAATTTCAGTGGGAGGGAGAATTTTGTTGCAGAAATGAAGGACTTGATACATGCCCATCTTGCTTCTTATGAGCCTCAGGATGAATGGGATAGCAGTCCTCTTTGGAGCTAGGTTGGAATTATGCATCCTGGATACCCAACCTGTGGGCAAACAGATTTTCTCTCTTACATTTTCAGATCATCAGCCTCTCATCAGCCTGTCACTATGCACATTAATTTGGTTTGCTGTAGATTTGGTAGTAATATCTTTACTGTGGCCAGGTTAGGCAAAATATTTATACATGGGTTTACTTTCCGAATCTCACTGGGAGGATCCAAGTATTGAAGTTGAAGTAAATGTCTAAGGGGTTTGAACTAAGATGTAGGACCATTTGCCTGTATCTGGTTTCAAGTCAGGAATAAAATTAAAAATTGCTCTTCTTTTTTGAATATGAGTGGGCACATTTTCTAAACAACCCCTTCAAGCAATTGTGAGGGCAGTCATCTGGGCGCTTGATGACATTGTTTAAGTATCTTGCTGCTTGGATGCTCAAGTGTGTCAGATATTTTACTCATCTGTGTATCAGGCTAGACTGTGAGTGAATTTTCTGTGCTTAGCATGGAGCACGTTGCTGCACGGTTCCTCCCACGGACTCGGCAGAAGATCCTTCACTCCACAGTCACAGTCTTGCTCTTGACGCTTCGGAGGAGAGTTAGCAAGTGAGCTGCCGTCAGCCTGCTCTGAAGGAGTTGTAAATTTTCCGATGCCCTGGTGCAACTACTCATCGGGCACGCTGTGGGCCCAAGCTCTGCTTCCACCCACTCCCCCAGCACAGAGAGGGACACAGTGGTTCAGCAGTGTCTTGTTTCCTGTCTTTCGCTGCTGCCTACGGCGCTGCCAAGTGCTGCCATCCCCGTAGCTGAGTCACAGTTCAGCGGTGCTCGTGCCCTTTTTACCCAGCCACTTCCCATTCATTGGCGCCGCAGCTGCCACGCGCTGTTTGATGCCTGTTTCCCCAACTGAGCAGGCTGGGTGAGATCTGACCCAAATTCAGAATGGAATTCATTAATATGAAAAACACTGAGCCTATAAATGTCTGATGAACCGTTTAGCAGATGGGCCCCATCCTTCTCTTCCCGACTAAAATAACAGCAATGTTTTCTTCTCAGTCTTATGGGGGATATGTGACCTCTATGGTGCTTGGCTCTGGAAGCGGCGTGTTCAAGTGTGGAATAGCGGTTGCCCCTGTGTCACGTTGGCAATATTATGGTATGTGATGGCTTCCTTTTTACAAGGATTCCCATATGTCTTGCAGTGCACATGCTGCAAAGTGTTGATTCATAGCACAAAACTTTGATATCTACTCGATGCCATGCAAACGCCACTTGGTCTGTTTTTGTGAACTCATGGGTGCTGCATTTCAGAATTAAACCAATTCCCTAAATCTTATTTCCTGTGTTTAGAAGTCAGATCTACAATTGCAGGTAATCTATTTAACATTTAAGGAAGACTAAATTATTGTCATATTTGTAGTGTTACTGATATGTGCCTGTGTTTGCTTTCTGAAGCTGCCTTGTGTACTGAGACCAGTATTGTGTGTCAGAAATCCATCGCTATTAGACTTCTCTTTGCAAAATAAAAGAATATAATTTTCATTGCTGCCTTTTTTTTTTTTACTTCAAGAATGTAAAATTTGGATTTTATAAATATAATTAAACTTAAGTATAAATAAAATTAATCTTAACTATAGCTTGGTGTGAGAAAAACCTGATCAAGTGGATGATTCTGCATGTGCTGCTTCAAGCTTATAGCATAAGGCTATAAATACAGTTACAGGAGCCCTCCTCCTAGATTAAAAAAATCATTTATAGTTAAAAATATAGTAAGGACTGGTATAATGTGACCATATTTTTATATTTTTCTGGTTTCAATTTGTCCATAAACATTGAAGGAAAAGCTTTTCCTAGCAAACCACTGCTAAATAAGGCATGATACATCCTCCTGCCACTAGCACAGAGGCTGTATAATAGCATGTTACATGCTTTGGCTAATTCAACAATTCAAGTGATACTGCCAGGTATCAGGTCTATTGAGGATGTAGGAATGTTTCCATAATGTTTTGAACATGAATATTTCAGTATGGCAGGATTTTTTATTTTTTTTTACTTTATTTTTAATGATCAGGATTTCTAAAATTCCACTTTGAGTTGATCAGATAAAGGAAGGAGTTATGGAGTCATGCATATTCAACATCAAATAAAAACCCCAAACCAGGGCAACAATGCTGATGAGAAGTCAAATAGACATGAAATTATAGAAACAATACATTGATTTGTATGGATTAAAGTAGCAAATCTGCCATAAAGGTAATATAATGTGCTGAAAAATCTGGGGGATATTTGATTTTTAGCATATATGACATAAAGCCAAGATGAGTCCTAATCTACTGCTACATTTTAATTTTATGGATTTTTCATACTAAACATTTAGATAAAATATCTAAAGATTTCTTTCAAATGCTAGTCATTTACTGCAAGATTTTCAGTAATTTTTGTAAGATTACTGAAAGAATAACAATAAGGTAACATTGACAAAAAGTACATTATTAATATTCAGCATTCAGGTGTCCATGGCAACAAGATTAAATATTCTGAATAATGATGGTTACCTACATGCCTCATTGTGGAAAACCTGTTTTTATCTTTTTGGCTTTGGGTTTTCTTCCAGTTGCCAGTATGCATTCCTATTGTTTGTATCTGTGGGTAATATTTCCTGTAGACAGAATGAAAATTAAGTAGCAGGTTTTGATTTTTGCTATGTTTTCTTTTTAATTACAGATTCAATATACACAGAGCGATACATGGGCCTTCCTATAGCAAGTGATAACCTGGAAAACTATAATGTAAGAAAGAATTCACTTACCATCATATTTTGAAGTATATGGTTTCTTTTCTAAAGCACTCTATTTTTCTTTATACCGTGTAGCTCCTTCCCTGTGGGAATAAGTTTGGTTTGATTTATTTATTTTTTTCAGCTATAACTGTAGCATTGTGCTTTTAGAGGCTGGAGNCCCCAACTGAGCAGGCTGGGTGAGATCTGACCCAAATTCAGAATGGAATTCATTAATATGAAAAACACTGAGCCTATAAATGTCTGATGAACCGTTTAGCAGATGGGCCCCATCCTTCTCTTCCCGACTAAAATAACAGCAATGTTTTCTTCTCAGTCTTATGGGGGATATGTGACCTCTATGGTGCTTGGCTCTGGAAGCGGCGTGTTCAAGTGTGGAATAGCGGTTGCCCCTGTGTCACGTTGGCAATATTATGGTATGTGATGGCTTCCTTTTTACAAGGATTCCCATATGTCTTGCAGTGCACATGCTGCAAAGTGTTGATTCATAGCACAAAACTTTGATATCTACTCGATGCCATGCAAACGCCACTTGGTCTGTTTTTGTGAACTCATGGGTGCTGCATTTCAGAATTAAACCAATTCCCTAAATCTTATTTCCTGTGTTTAGAAGTCAGATCTACAATTGCAGGTAATCTATTTAACATTTAAGGAAGACTAAATTATTGTCATATTTGTAGTGTTACTGATATGTGCCTGTGTTTGCTTTCTGAAGCTGCCTTGTGTACTGAGACCAGTATTGTGTGTCAGAAATCCATCACTATTAGACTTCTCTTTGCAAAATAAAAGAATATAATTTTCATTGCTGCCTTTTTTTTTTTTACTTCAAGAATGTAAAATTTGGATTTTATAAATATAATTAAACTTAAGTATAAATAAAATTAATCTTAACTATAGCTTGGTGTGAGAAAAACCTGATCAAGTGGATGATTCTGCATGTGCTGCTTCAAGCTTATAGCATAAGGCTATAAATACAGTTACAGGAGCCCTCCTCCTAGATTAAAAAAATCATTTATAGTTAAAAATATAGTAAGGACTGGTATAATGTGACCATATTTTTATATTTTTCTGGTTTCAATTTGTCCATAAACATTGAAGGAAAAGCTTTTCCTAGCAAACCACTGCTAAATAAGGCATGATACATCCTCCTGCCACTAGCACAGAGGCTGTATAATAGCATGTTACGTGCTTTGGCTAATTCAACAATTCAAGTGATACTGCCAGGTATCAGGTCTATTGAGGATGTAGGAATGTTTCCATAATGTTTTGAACATGAATATTTCAGTATGGCAGGATTTTTTATTTTTTTTTACTTTATTTTTAATGATCAGGATTTCTAAAATTCCACTTTGAGTTGATCAGATAAAGGAAGGAGTTATGGAGTCATGCATATTCAACATCAAATAAAAACCCCAAACCAGGGCAACAATGCTGATGAGAAGTCAAATAGACATGAAATTATAGAAACAATACATTGATTTGTATGGATTAAAGTAGCAAATCTGCCATAAAGGTAATATAATGTGCTGAAAAATCTGGGGGATATTTGATTTTTAGCATATATGACATAAAGCCAAGATGAGTCCTAATCTACTGCTACATTTTAATTTTATGGATTTTTCATACTAAACATTTAGATAAAATATCTAAAGATTTCTTTCAAATGCTAGTCATTTACTGCAAGATTTTCAGTAATTTTTGTAAGATTACTGAAAGAATAACAATAAGGTAACATTGACACAAAGTACATTATTAATATTCAGCATTCAGGTGTCCATGGCAACAAGATTAAATATTCTGAATAATGATGGTTACCTACATGCCTCATTGTGGAAAACCTGTTTTTATCTTTTTGGCTTTGGGTTTTCTTCCAGTTGCCAGTATGCATTCCTATTGTTTGTATCTGTGGGTAATATTTCCTGTAGACAGAATGAAAATTAAGTAGCAGGTTTTGATTTTTGCNCAAATTCAGAATGGAATTCATTAATATGAAAAACACTGAGCCTATAAATGTCTGATGAACCGTTTAGCAGATGGGCCCCATCCTTCTCTTCCCGACTAAAATAACAGCAATGTTTTCTTCTCAGTCTTATGGGGGATATGTGACCTCTATGGTGCTTGGCTCTGGAAGCGGCGTGTTCAAGTGTGGAATAGCGGTTGCCCCTGTGTCACGTTGGCAATATTATGGTATGTGATGGCTTCCTTTTTACAAGGATTCCCATATGTCTTGCAGTGCACATGCTGCAAAGTGTTGATTCATAGCACAAAACTTTGATATCTACTCGATGCCATGCAAACGCCACTTGGTCTGTTTTTGTGAACTCATGGGTGCTGCATTTCAGAATTAAACCAATTCCCTAAATCTTATTTCCTGTGTTTAGAAGTCAGATCTACAATTGCAGGTAATCTATTTAACATTTAAGGAAGACTAAATTATTGTCATATTTGTAGTGTTACTGATATGTGCCTGTGTTTGCTTTCTGAAGCTGCCTTGTGTACTGAGACCAGTATTGTGTGTCAGAAATCCATCACTATTAGACTTCTCTTTGCAAAATAAAAGAATATAATTTTCATTGCTGCCTTTTTTTTTTTTACTTCAAGAATGTAAAATTTGGATTTTATAAATATAATTAAACTTAAGTATAAATAAAATTAATCTTAACTATAGCTTGGTGTGAGAAAAACCTGATCAAGTGGATGATTCTGCATGTGCTGCTTCAAGCTTATAGCATAAGGCTATAAATACAGTTACAGGAGCCCTCCTCCTAGATTAAAAAAATCATTTATAGTTAAAAATATAGTAAGGACTGGTATAATGTGACCATATTTTTATATTTTTCTGGTTTCAATTTGTCCATAAACATTGAAGGAAAAGCTTTTCCTAGCAAACCACTGCTAAATAAGGCATGATACATCCTCCTGCCACTAGCACAGAGGCTGTATAATAGCATGTTACATGCTTTGGCTAATTCAACAATTCAAGTGATACTGCCAGGTATCAGGTCTATTGAGGATGTAGGAATGTTTCCATAATGTTTTGAACATGAATATTTCAGTATGGCAGGATTTTTTATTTTTTTTTACTTTATTTTTAATGATCAGGATTTCTAAAATTCCACTTTGAGTTGATCAGATAAAGGAAGGAGTTATGGAGTCATGCATATTCAACATCAAATAAAAACCCCAAACCAGGGCAACAATGCTGATGAGAAGTCAAATAGACATGAAATTATAGAAACAATACATTGATTTGTATGGATTAAAGTAGCAAATCTGCCATAAAGGTAATATAATGTGCTGAAAAATCTGGGGGATATTTGATTTTTAGCATATATGACATAAAGCCAAGATGAGTCCTAATCTACTGCTACATTTTAATTTTATGGATTTTTCATACTAAACATTTAGATAAAATATCTAAAGATTTCTTTCAAATGCTAGTCATTTACTGCAAGATTTTCAGTAATTTTTGTAAGATTACTGAAAGAATAACAATAAGGTAACATTGACACAAAGTACATTATTAATATTCAGCATTCAGGTGTCCATGGCAACAAGATTAAATATTCTGAATAATGATGGTTACCTACATGCCTCATTGTGGAAAACCTGTTTTTATCTTTTTGGCTTTGGGTTTTCTTCCAGTTGCCAGTATGCATTCCTATTGTTTGTATCTGTGGGTAATATTTCCTGTAGACAGAATGAAAATTAAGTAGCAGGTTTTGATTTTTGCTATGTTTTCTTTTTAATTACAGATTCAATATACACAGAGCGATACATGGGCCTTCCTATAGCAAGTGATAACCTGGAAAACTATAATGTAAGAAAGAATTCACTTACCATCATATTTTGAAGTATATGGTTTCTTTTCTAAAGCACTCTATTTTTCTTTATACCGTGTAGCTCCTTCCCTGTGGGAATAAGTTTGGTTTGATTTATTTATTTTTTTCAGCTATAACTGTAGCATTGTGCTTTTAGAGGCTGGAGTCTAACGCATTTAGATTTGCATAAGGCAGTTGCTCCTTGCTGTATGGTATGGGTTTTCTGTTGTTTGTTTGGTGTGTTGGGATTTTTTGGGTTGGTTTTGTTGGGTTTTTTTACATTCAGTTCCATTTGGCTACTTTGCAGACTGCAAAACAAGCTGTAAAAACTGTTTTATTTTAATCACCAAGAAACAAATTTTGTTTTAAAATTTTAATATGCTCGTAGGCAAACTATGCTTTATCTTAAACAACATTTCCACCAAAACAAATGTACAGCAGTTCTTTTTGAAATGTAAATTTTAAAATGGGTATTGTGTGAACTTTCTTGCTTTAGAAATCTGAAAGCTTTTTTCAGGGTAAGCAAAATCTCCTAAATATTAGGGAATTTAGACAGGTAAGCAAGTCTGTCTGTACTGCAATCATTTCAAACAAATTGCAGACCAACCACCCAGCAGTGCCAGGTCTGGAATTTTGTCCCCATTTCCATGAACACGCGGTGACCAAGGATTGTTCTAAAATGCCTCCAATTTGCCCAAAAGTCAGGAAATTTCCAGGTATTCTAATGGGAGAAGAATACCTTTATTTTTTTGTCCTTCTAACAGCATGATGGATTGTTTGACTTGCTTTTCTGTGTCCCAGCTGCTTTTTGTTTCCTCAAGGGCTTTTTTGAAGTCATAGGTAGTTGGTTGTAGAGCAGAGCAGCCCCAGCCTTCTGTAAGGTTGTCTTCAAATTTAGATCTTGGTGGAAATATGATGGCTACTGGAAAACTGTGGGGGATCTGAGTGGCACTTTGTGCCCTGGTTATTTGGATGTTTCACGGACATGTTTGGCCATGGTGACGCTGGAACCAAACAGAGGTGTTAGAGGAAAGAGTGCATTCTCTATGAAGTGGTAGATAGGCTAGAAGACAAATCAGAACTGATTGTCTTGATACATTCAAAATATAAGCATGGCAGGAGGGGGTTGTAGTGGTGTTGCATTGGTTTAAAAGTATGGTAAAACATACACATATATGGACAGAAACGTCTGTTTTGTCAACTGGTCTATCAGATGTTCTGGGCAAAATTGACGTCAATGTTAGTGACTGCTGGAAGACTTGTTACTGTGTCTGCCTCTTCTAACCAGTGAGTTGCTCTGGCCCACTGGGAACTGACCAGCAGCCTGCAGCCACCTGCCTGCCTTTTTCCAAATGTGTTTCTTTAAGGCAGTGGGAACAGTAGGAGGTCTGTGAGGTAGCAGCGTAAATAGAAGTTACTGTCGTCGTGCAGAACGAACGTTAACGCTCTGGGTGCACAAAGTCACTCACCAGCTTCACGGCACAGATGGCAACAGAGGACTGTTTAATCCTTTCAAGCCAGGAGTCGGATTTTCTTGGCATAGGATCCATTGCTGGCAATGGCCACGTTGAAACTGCCAGTACCAAAGAGCTAAAGGTTTCAAATGTGTTACTCGGAGGACTAATTGGGGAGAATGGTGGCTAGATGGAGGAGGGGTAATTGCACAGATCAGCTTGTCACACTTCACTGCTGCTTCTAGAGGCAAAAAAACTTAAGTCCGCATTTGTTATAAAAGCCCCAAATAATGTATTGCTAGGGTTTTACTTTTCCATATGAAGTTGGAAGGGTGGGTTTGTTGCTTTTCATGTATCACCAGTGGAAGAGTTGTGGGATTCTGTTGTTGCTGAAGACCCTTACTGACTTAATTCAGCCCAGTATGTTCCTGGCTTACAGCCCCTTTGTTCAGTGTCCCAGTCCCAATAGCCAGCCTCCTGGCCCCTTGTCACTGATGAGAGCTGTTTTCTGAACTGAGTGGTTTTTAGCAAATAAATGCAAACCATGCATTGCAAGCTTTCCTAGCTGAGGCTGTTCAAGCATTTTTGAACCGTTAACTTATACTGTGAGGTTTGTGTGCTGCATCATTTATTCTCTATGCTAGTAGGACCACGTACACACCTAGAGAAGATATGTGCTGCTAGGTGCCTTCGTGCACACGGTGTTGTTCATGACTGACCCTACAGCCTGAGGAAAGCTAGTTGTAAGATGCGTGCACCCTATGTTGTGTATTACTGCGACATTGGGTTACATATTTATTGAAGGAAGAGAATCTGAGATGTTAAATGCAGTTTGTCAAGAGACAAGTCTGAGGGATGATTCTCACTCATGTAAGTAGGCTAATTAGGTGTGATCAGTGCCTTTTAAGGTAGTTGTGAACTATTCTGTTCATGCATGGGTGAAACTCCCAATGTAATTGTGATGGGATCCCAGGCTGAATGGCAGAGCAGCTGTCTGCCTTGGAAGAAATGTCCCCAGTGTAAAAGACTTGAAGCTAAATCCGGGCAGAGCTCTAGGGGTCAAATGCAGTAGCCATGTGAAGCATACCAAAGAGACTGTTCAACTTGTGAGAAGATTATTTTGCAGTTCACTCTGAATTTGATATGCATTTGGCAAGTGTTTGAAACAGTCATAGATTTGGCAATCTTTTTCTAGCAGATTTGAAATGTTCAGTCCTTAAGAACTGCTGCATCATTAGGTTATGCAAAACAGGGTACAATTTTGTAAATATGCCATCTTGTACTGATTTGACATTTGTTCTATTATCTGAGAATATGCTAAAGGGAGAGAGACCTTCAGTTTCAGCCAAACCTTAACTTGTTTGTGGAGTGCTGATAGAATGTTGACTGCTGTGTGATCTTTAGAAAAGTCAGTTACACTCAGCAGGGCTTAATTCTCAGTATTTGTACACGTTACCTTTTCAGAACCTTTGTCCTGGCAATATAACTACAAAATGGAAGCAGTAAATGAAGTATTTATTTGCTGTCCACTTGAAGTTTGCTCAGCTGATGTAGCTATTGCTTTGTTTGTAACTGTGCCTAACTTGACATTGCTTCTTATCTCAGAACCTTCTTTTTTTTTTGGCAGAAATACTGTGTCCTTAAAGCACGTTTTAGGGAAGGGACTCTTCATGTTAAGCATGGCTACAGCAAGTGAGACATCACTCACCAGTGATTAAAAAAATTGAGAAAATAGCTCGTGTTCTGTGTGTTCCTTCTTTCTGAAGTAGTTTGTAAATAACTTTAATGCTTGTTGATAGCTTGTAGCAGTTTCTAAATCTGCTTTTGAAGCACTGAGTTCTCTCTCAGCCATGTAGCTCAAGTCAGGTTTCCACTTGCAGAAGGTTTGCTGTACCTTAAATCAGCTCTGATTTGCTGGAAGCTTATAAAGGTGATTTATCAAGTTTCCTTCTGTACATTTGGAAAATTACTTGCTCAAAGATAGTGCTCAGTTTGGTGTATGTTTCTTCTTGTTTGTTTTGGGTCTTTTTGTTTTGTATGGTTTGCTTGTTGTTTTATTTTTAATGTCACTTTGCCATTATTTCTGAATTATTCTATTGGTGGGCTGCTATACTCCTCTTTATGAGTCCTGACTGACTCAAAGTCCTCCTCTCTCCAGATTTTTAGCATCCTCCTCACTTTTCTGTTCTCATTCTGTGATACAAACTAATTTCCCTGGACAGTGTCATGCTTCTAGTGTACATAAATTTCCAAATATTAGATGGTGCTCAGCAGTCTTTTGCTATTAAAAGAGTAATTATAGTTTTACAGGCTGGTGGGGGTGTTTTTTCTCTCTGGTGAGCTTGTTTTTTAAATTTGGTTGAATAACTACAAAGAACT
>VYZU01057619.1:971-22334 GCA_013401355.1 Ceyx cyanopectus | reverse complement strand
AGTTAAAAGATCTTCCATTTGGGTTTTCTTTATTGAATTAATGTCCATTGACATTTCCTTATTGAACTAATGTCCATTGTTTAATATTGTCTAATATTCAGGTGTCATAATCTGCTGTTTTGATGATTATGTTGGAGTTAGTTTGTTTCTTTTCTCTGTTCTTTTGGATGGGTTTTTTTTTTTGTTGTTTTATGCTGGTTTGTAAAATGGTTAGCTTTTCTTAAATATCTTGGAGTGCATAATCATGACAAACCTTTGTCATCTTGAGTGAGCTTTATCAACTTTGTCAATGCCCTGTGTAGACAGAGACGTGTTACAACCATTTCAGTACTCTGCCACAGCAGAGCCCCAAAACAGGGTCAGAATGCAACTTTTCAGTAACAATTCCTAGGAATAAAATCTGCTATTAAAGCTATAAAGATGCCACTCTGTGACTATAAGAGACTTCTTAGAAGGTCATTTCAGAGGGGCAAAATTATGCATGTAAGTTCTGGGAAATTATTTTTGCTTCTTGTGAAATCAATCAGTACAGGAGAAGGCCCTGAGTGATGGATAGACACTTCCTTTTATTGAGCTATATAATTTCTTAATAAGGGTTGAATAAATGCTGTTTTTAACCACAAGAAAAGTGTTGATTAAGCACAAGAATAAGAACACGGTGATTTACAACATTAAATAATTGTTTGTAACTGGGCTGTTGCAGATACCTGGTTAATAATAAATGCTGTAAGTTCTTGTGTCAAACAGAATTTCTTTTAGAAATAAAAAACTCCAGTGCTTTTACATTTGGAACAGTTTATGTAACTTAATGTGGACTTACTGAATAGATATNAGTTAGGTCCAACACAGAGTTTTGATGGGGTCAGGGCACTGCAGTAGTGTAATGCAACACCTTGCATTCTGCTGCAGCTACCAAGATGCAGGGATGGGTGGGTGGAAGGTAGGAAGGTAGGTAGGAAGGAAGGAAGGAAGGAAGGAAGGAAGGAAGGAAGGAAGGAAGGAAGGAAGGAAGGAAGGAAAGAAGGGGACAGGACATCACTGTGTCCTGTAACGGACTGTGCCAACAGCACCTTAAACTTCTCTGTTGCCTTCTGGAAGAGTACACAGTACTGTATTACACTGCTGCTTCTGGCTACAGAGACTGTAATCCACTGGCATTTGGAAACACCTAGAAAATCAGAAACTCTAGGAAATGCTTTGCACAAATGGGAATTGTGTGCATGCAGGAGACTCATGCTAAACAACTAGACTTGTAGTTGATAGGTTGTAGTCCATTTAGTCTTCCTCACCAGAGTCTCAGCAGCATGGCAACCTTGCTCTCTTGTCAAGACATTTCCTGAGCAGTCACTGACCCCACCATGGCCTGACTAGTCCTGAAAAATTACTATACCACAATGTCAGCTCAGGAGTGAATATGTTTCTAGTAGCAGATTTAAATTCCTTGGCATTCTAGCACTAACAGTTATGACTAGAGATTCCCTTCCTTCTGCTTCCTTAACTCATTTCCCTTCTCCCTTCAAGGCAAGGCTGTTTAACAGCATCTCTCGTGCATATAGAAGAGATCTGTGACTCTAAGGGCCCCGAGTACATCTCCCCCATGTCCCTTCCCATCACCCTGTTTGTCTGGATAGGGCCCCGAGTACATCTCCCCCATGTCCCTTCCCATCACCCTGTTTGTCTGGATAGGGCCCCGAGTACATCTCCCCCATGTCCCTTCCCATCACCCTGTTTGTCTGGATAGGTTTAATGTCAACTTTTGTAAATAGCTTTCAGGCCTTGAGAAGCCTCAATGGGTACCTGCCATTCATTATTTCCCATGCTGCTTTAAAATTTATGCTTTCATCCATAGTGTCTGCCTGAACTATTTTGTGGGTATGCTTACGCCCATGCCCTCTGAGACCCAGTGGCTTGATTTCTGGCTTGAGCTGCTCTGCCACTACAGGCTTGTTTGGCAACCTGGGCTATTGGCTGAAGTGTTGGTGAACCTGCTCTGTTCTTCTTGCTCGGGTATTATGGAATTTGCTGACTCTCAGCTCCCATCTCTACTTTCCATATGGAACAATCTGTATCTACGGCTTACTGACAGTCGTACTGGTCAGACGAAAAAACAGCCACTAATAAATGAGCGACTGTGGAATAACAACTAGGGGTGATTTTAAAAATCAAAATCATATTAAAGTTGCAGCACTGTTCACACATAATGAAAGGTATAACACCAGAGAAACTTTCAAGAGTGGGGTGCAACTTCTGTGTCAGGAATCCATTTCACAACAGTTCCCTAGACAACCCCACTTACAAGCAGCATGGGGGATGGAGTGGACTGAAGATTCCATGGCCCTGCCCTGTGAGATTGCAACAGAGATGGGAACTTAATGGTCCAGCAGAACTGATAAGCAGCCTGCTTGCCACCCTCTGCCAACAGTCTGTCAGTTTTTGGACAAAGTGCCGTCCTTGTGCAAACTTTGCTCATTATACAGTCATTCTAATACCCAAACACATCTCCAGCCTAAAGGGTACCCACCTCCAAGGTGACATCACCCCTCACTGAGTGAATTCTTCTTCAACTATATCTTTAAAAGTGAAGCGAGATAAATTTACACCAATTATAATAAAGGTATTTATGACTAAAGTCACTCAAGCTCCACCCTGAAGGTGAAAATTATGATACAAATGGTTCAGGTAAGGGGGGATGTTGGGGAAGACATCATTGTGGACAAGTTGGAGTAGACATCATCTCTGACCCCTGGGATCAGTCGACGGGCTGAACCTCACACCCCCATTAGGAATGCCTTTGGGTAAGATCTGGACTTTAAACTTAGAAATGTTTCTTTCAGCTGCTCACTTGTACTCTCCATAGATCTAGATACACTTTGCAGACAGTGTCTTTATCACTGGCAAATCATTAGAACTTATGTTCCTGTCGCTCAGTGAACTGCACTGTTCATGCTGCAATCGCCGTAGTGTTCTCATTGGGCACTGTCAGATCCTGGCTGCTGGTACTGTGGAGCAGAACTGGGGGGGGGGGGGCGGGGGGGGTATTAGTTAATCCCGACCCGTGTTAGCTCAGCCTGAGCGCGACTGGACTAATACCACCAAACTCCAAACTGGACGTCACTCAGA
This sequence comes from Ceyx cyanopectus, assembly GCA_013401355.1. NCBI lineage: Eukaryota > Metazoa > Chordata > Aves > Coraciiformes > Alcedinidae > Ceyx > Ceyx cyanopectus. Next base: position 19,214 of record VYZU01057619.1, on the reverse strand, counting down.
ATCTAAACCCAGCCCCCCCCAGCCCCTCTGACAGATGAGGATCAGCTGAAAGGCAAGGGGGGTTATTTTCTGCCAAATTATTTTACTCTTTCACGCAACAGTGACAAATGGCAAAAGGATAGGGAGATAAATATTAAAACATGAAAAAGTAGAAACAACAATTATATGTTAATATGTTAAAGGAGGGCTTAGATCCTTGCTGCTATCCCTGCATTGAAAAGAAGAAATTACGAGGAAAAGATAAAAATACTATTTTGGCCAAACTAAAGAAGAGAATAAATTCACATGTCTGTACAGAAATCCTAGACAGCTAAGTTAGACTATCAGGCGTGAATGGAATTGGATCAATGCAAATATAAGAGAAAAAAATAAGTAAATAGTACAACTGTTTTGATATAAAGGGAAGCGTGGGAACAAAGCAAAAGCTGTATACATCTAGTTACTGTATTTGTGCAGCAGCACATAGAGATGCAAATCCCTATAGTGCTTTCCATATTACAACTGTTTATTTAGTGGTAACAATAGTGTGGATACTGAAGTAGTAGTTCTGCAGTATTCATGTAAAGCAGTGTTAAAATAGTAGTTACCTGTGAATGTTAAGGTCACATCTCTACAGTAGTGACAGTCTATGGGAACCAGCCAGCAGCAGGAAAATATCTGCATCACCTCTGAAAGGATGCCACTGCCACATACCTTTCTTTGCAACCTCAGATGGTCACAATATTTACATACAGCAAAGCAGTTCAAACACAGTAAAAATCCATGGCAAAACATGTAGCATCTTCATAAAGCTGTTGCCACATTAGTTTGCAAGCGTATCTTTTTGTAATGGCGGGAGTCTGGGGATGCATTTCAATAGGTAGTGTTTCTGCAATAAGCCCACTGGTTCTTTAAGGGCTTAGGAGCCATGAACTTTGCCCACTAGGAGGGGAGGAACTGCGAAGCAAATGGAACTTTGATCTGAGAATTTCACCAGGAAGGTGTGGAGAGCAGAATGCAGTCTGTGTGCAGCAGCGCTCCTTATGTGCCATTCTTCAGTTGTAGTTGCTGTAGTTGCTATGGAATGGTGAACTTCGCAGTGTCTGAAAAAATCAGCAGCTCTCCAAGGACTCTGGAGCCACACTGCAGCAGTAAAAACATCTAACTATTCTGTAGATCTGCTTTTAACCATGGCACTGCAAACCTCTGCAGGGAGGTGCTAATCATACAATGGTTGAACACTGCTCCTGAAACCTGCAGTATGATGAAGCATGCAGTTCTATAGACTATAGCTGTCATGGTAAGATCTGTCTGCAGCAACACCTGCAATATTGGGAATCCTTGTGTGGGCTTTCCAACAGAAGCTTTTAAGTTCCAGCACACATTCGTCATGACAAGTGTGGCTCTGCCACTTCCCTAGAGCAGCAGATGCAGGATGTAATAGGTAGCTGATGACACATCCTACTTTCTACCCTGTGCCTTGAGAAAGCACCTCTTTTAAGCACAGTGATGAGCTGTCTTATGCCCACCTTTCAGCTCTTGGCCTTCTTAGCCGGGCTCCGAAATGCAGCAGTACAAGCAAGCCCATTTCAGGGAAAAGCTACACCAGGCAAGCTGGTTGCCAAGCAAACAGCCAATTTATCGCCAGCTCTAGCATTAATTTGTCGCTGTTAGTTTTCCCTTCTTCCTCTCTGGCATTATCAAAGTTCCCAATTTCAGGCTTAGTCCGGCACTGCGGGGTATGGGGCCAGTGCGCCGCCCCGCGCCCGCCCCCGCCGCCCGCCGCCCGCGCGTCGCCACCCCGGGCGCCGTCCGACCGTCCGTCCGTCCCCAGAGCCGCTCACGTCGCTCGAGCGCGCCTCCGCGAGCGGGGGTCCCCAACGGTAGCGGCGGCAACTAGCGGAAGTGACGCGCTGACTGACAGGTGCNCCGCGCCCGCCTCCGCCGCCCGCGCCCGCCTCCGCCGCCCGCGCCCGCCTCCGCTCTCCCGCTCGCACCCGGAACTTCAGGGCGGCTGCGCGCGCGTCGCTGCTCTGCTGGCGGAGGCGTGGCACGAGCTGTGCGCGTGCGCAGCGGCCGGGGAGCCGGCAGGGGGAGCCGGGGGGTACGTTGGTATGGCGGAGGCGCGGCCTGGTGTAGGTAAGTGCGGCTGCTGTTCTCTCAGGGGGGTTTGGGAGGGGGCAGGCGGGATGCGTTGGGGCTTGCAGGGGAGGAGCGGTCATCGTTCAGCAGCGATACTGTCTGCCACGGGGCCGTGTCTTGGCGGTCCCGGCTGAGTCCTGGTGTGTCGAGAGGCGTTGCTTGCGGCACCACTTGTTGCCGTCGCCCTGCTCGCTTCAACTTCGCGGCGCCTGTAGCGCTCAAAATGGCTGGTGTCGCCTTTGCTGCAGAGCGTGTCAGGGAAACTGCCCGAGGAAGAACGTGCGAGCTTCTGGTATGTGGCGAACGGCAACGCCAGAAAAAATCGAAAGAGCCCGTTGATGTCTGGAAAAAAGCCTGCTCTCCGTTCACTCATGCAAGCCCAGCAGAGAGCAGTGCTGCCTGACCTGGCCCAACCCCACGGGCTGCTGTAAAGTTGCTGCGTTTCGTGGGGTCACACTGGGCTCTAGGGGCGGTCTGGGGTGGGCGGGAGGTGACTGCTTAGTGCCACCTGCCCGAAGTGATCTAGATTAGGGTTCATAGGTGGAGAGTTGCTTAGGAACCCGACTTGGAGTGGGACTGGATGCTGCAAGTACAAGATAACGTTATTTCCGTGTGTGTTGCCCTGCTGGTTTTTATGATACAGGTTCAGATTAATTGTGGTTTCTCAGGAGGAGGTGGAATAGCCTTTCACGAGCTATATTCCAACCTCTCATTTAATGAATTATCATGTATTATAGGCACTTAAAGATAGAAGAAACCTTACATAATTGTGTCGAGCATGTAACCATAAATAACACAGTTGCTCAGTCATTCATTCTTTTGATTACATCTCTTGATTTACTTGTAGACTTATAAGGTAATCAATAACTTTGGGGTCACTTGATGAGCTAGCTCATTTAATTTGTTTATAGAGTAATTTGATTTCTCTCAGGAAGAATTCTGGACTTTTGTGGCCGGGATAAAGAAGAAAATAGGAATTTCTACCTTTGCAGCACCCTAATGTTAATTCAGATTAAGCTCACCATTAGCCTATATACTAAAAAGCATCCTTTATCTCGTCTGTTCTTGCCAGCCATGGTGGAGGTGTTATTTGAGAATGTTTTTTGATGGGATGAAAATGGGTCCACAGCTGCCTTTTGGGAAGTGGAATGGGCTGGGACATGGTTCAGAGAGCAGAGGCTGATAGTTTCAGTCTCTTCAGAGCTTCTCTGAAGAGAAGCTGTTGCGAGCAAACGTCTGCTTGCCTATTTATCATCTGTATTGTCAGGCTACAAGTCAGCTCTGGTCCTGAAACCTTTTGCACAGTGTATATATGTTATAAATGGTCTTGAACAGATATACAGAGCTAACAATAGCTTTACTGAAGAGCAGTACATTAGTCTGGATGGTACACCATTTCACAGAATCACAGAATGATTTGGCTGTAAGAGACCTTCAAGATCATCAAGTCCAGCCATTAACCCTACACTGCCAGTGTCCCTAAACCACACTTTTCCTCCAGAAGGAATAAGAGACAAAGGGAAAGAATATAAGAAAGAAGGCAGTTGTAGAATGATTGTTCACGCTAATACACCTTTCTAATGTCCAGCCCCATGCACCTTGAGGGAACATGTGATTTTTTATTTTTTTTTCATCAGTTGCTGTAGTTGCTTTTGAGTGTAGTTTTGTTTTTTTATTTTTACAGTGAGAGCTGGATTATTATAAATGGTTCAATGCATCATTACACAGAAGGCATTAGGAAGCTGCTAGAAAGCACTGAGCACAGGGTGAAGAGGAAAGTGAAAAATTATACTACAGTTATTGTGCAAAATTCATCAAAGTTACTTATGACAAAGTTGTATTTCTCGATTTTTAGATTTCTCCTATGTCATCTTGAAATGGGATAGCTTAAATGCCATGCTCTGTTCAAAATGTGGATGCACTGAATTTGGACAATAGCATAAAAAGACAAAAATTTTGCACTGTGCACCAGTATACTGGGGGTAACTATGGAAAACAACTTTGTGAACAAGGACCTTGGAGTCTTTGGTGGACTATACCACATCTCATAAAGAAACAATGATCTTTAATAGTAAAATATACTTTTTAGAGGCAAGTTGTGTGATTTTTAATTTTTTTTTTAAACATAGTTTTATTAAACATTAAGAGGCCATTTGGTTTACCTTTTTATATCTATCTATGAGACTTTAAATTTTAGCATATACAAAAGACATCTTAAATCAATCAAATTAGTTGTACATAATAAGGTTTGCATAGAATTACAGGATAGACCCCTATTTTCAAATCAAATATGTGAAACTCTTTAATTTATACTGAACGACTACTCTTTACGTAATACAAAAGGACTACAATTTATGTTTGTAATCCTGTCTATTAGGTATAGAAAAGAAACTGACAAAGTATTAGAAGAAGTGAAAGTGCATATAGTTGCAGAAAGTAAAAAGGACAGCTTTATAGAGTTCTTTTCACGGGATACATGAAACAAAATGAGAAAAATAATATTATTTCCAGGGAAGCTGCTTGCATTCCAGGTCCTTTCAACTGTATCAGTGATTCCTGGAAAAACGGACTATTAGCCAATTATTAAGTAGCAGTGATTCTTTATTTGCGGCGCCGGATGCATGGGGGATAACTCCTCCTAACATGCATGCCTCCCTGGATATTTACAGCTCTTTTATAAGCCATTACATGCATATTCATTCCCTGGGGTGGGTATAGTATAATTAGTCCCAGGAAAAGGTGTGGTTATTATAATTATTTCCGAGAAATCATTATCATATCTCCCCTCCTCCTTGCGCCTGCGCATTGTAGCCTGGTGGTCGTGGGCAGGGGGCTCAGGGGGTCTCAGGGAGGAAGTAAGAAGTCTTCCTCCATCTGTCCGCAGTTTGACCCCCCTGGTTAGCGCAGACTCGGTGGGCATTTGGCCTGTGTCCGAACCGCACGACTGGCCTCAACTGGTCCTCCCCCGATCTTCCTCTATCCATCCTGAGTCCTTGCTGATAAGCACTTTGTTTTGCCTCAACATCCGTGAGAATGTGCATTCTCCAGGCCCCACATGCTTGGGATTTACGACCACTAGGTCACGCCGACCTATGTGCATGAGGCCCCCATAGACATACAGAAATGATACATGTTTTCCGTCGTAGGCTTTAGGCAAAGTACACAAGGAGCACCAGGTCACGTAGACCTATATGCATAAGGCCCCATAGACATACAGAAACGATACATGTTTTCAGTAGTTTTTGTAACTCTTATTTCAATCCCCTTTCATCAGCCTAACATTTTGTACCTCCTAGGGTCTGCAGTCCTAACAATAGAACAGAATAGTTAGCTGGCAGGGGCCTACAATGAATGTCTATGTAGTCCAACTATGTGACCACTCCAGAGCTGACCAAAGTTCTAGCATGATATTAAGGGCATTGTCCAAATGCTTTCTAAACTAACAAACACAGGTCATCAACCACCCTCTAGGAAACCTGTTCTAGGGCTCGACCACCTTTTTAATAAATAAAAGCTTCTTCTTGTCCAAACCTTCCCTGATAGACACAGGTTTGAGCCATTCCCATTTGTCATGTCACTGGATCCTGGGGAGAAGAGATTACCACCTTCATCTCCATTTCTCCTTCCCTTGAGTTAAGATAGATTCTTAATTGCATGTGCAGGTGTTCTGATTCTGTTGCTTCAAAATCAGGTTAGTTGTACAGCTTAAAAATAAAACCCCAAACCTGTTTGCCATTTATATCTACTCTAATAATAATATATAATAATATATAGCACAGCATATAATATAATATTTATAATATACTTATTATGTTAATATGTATAATGTTATAATGTTAATATCTCAATATGTTAAATATTGTCACAATGTGATAGAAATTGAGCAACATAAGAATTCTATCATGCCCCTCTTTCTTTTATCTACGGACACAGAAATGACAGGAGACCTCTCAAGTAAAAGCATGGTTCATATTGATGGCCTCATAACAGAGAAATAATTTTGCAAAGCTCCCCTGGGTAGTCCCTCTACCATTTGACTATATGCACAACAGTGTAACCTGAGTTTTGGACTGGCAGGGGGGTTGGACTAGATGATATTCTAGGTCCCTTCCAACCCCTAACATCTGTCAATCTGTGAGTTCGTGGAAGCATTTACTATTGCTACTCTTTGGCTGATGAGTTTTAATTTGTATTCAAAGTTCTATGTAATAAATTAAAATCTCAGATATAGATGTATTTAAAGGACCCCTTTTTATTCAGGTTTGTGTATGTGTATAAACATGCTAGGAAAAAAAAAATCACACATTAAGCACTGATTATCAGATTTGCATGCCTTCTATACATACAGTGGTGCATCAGATGTTTTTCTTTATTCCATATCATCATAGTCTTTCTCTGAAGATGATAGAGGCAGTAACTTCCACAAAGCACTATGACTCAACTCTGGTTTCTGTAACCTTGTCTGCAGTTGTTTTGCCAAGTGTGGGATTGATTGAACTTCTGGTCCTTTGCATGTGTGGTAATTTTTCTGAAAGAAAAAAAAAAAAAGTTTGCAATCTTGCACATGTTTTTATTTTTTCACTTTATAGGTGTGTTGAATTTAAATCCTGGTGCTGCTGATTCTATTTCAGGAGAAAGACAATCTACAGATGTAAACTGTGTGAATAAAGATAGGAAAGACTCAAACAGTAGTAGGAATAGAACTAATTTACCCTTTCCTAATCTCAATTCTGGAAGAAGTACAGATTATAAAGGCTCTTCCACAAAACACTATGGCTTTTCTAATCCAGAAAGTCAATATGGAAATTCTGAAGACTTCCACCAATATTTTGGTACCAGTAAAAGTTTGAAGAATCGCAGCTTGCAAAGCCAGAGATGGCACAGATCAAGAAATGATAGCACTAGAAGTAAGATAAAGCAAAGTACTGTTGATGCTGCTGCAGGTCCAGGAATTTCAGATGCTGCAGTAGTACCTGGGAGAAGAGCACCTCCTAGAGGATATAATGACATTCTTTCCTCAGAGAGTGACAGGGAGGTACCTAATGCAGATAGCAGAGGAGCAAAGCCAAAGAAAACACATCTGATATATGCATCTGGAAGAGGTTTCAGGGAGCAGGGAAAGCAGGTCCATGACCGGGAGAAGAGAGTGAGCTCTAAACAAAAAGTAGAGCTGTTTGAAAATGTTCCATCTTTAGATTTGACTCAGTCTGACTCTTCAGAATCCTCTGTTGGAAAGGCATTCTGTGATGCACCCGTTGGTAGTGGGGATGAGCAGAAAGGCTGCAGTTATGTAAACAGAAGATATCCCCGGAAGCCTGTGTCGAGTAAACCTCCAGGAGAAAAGGAGTGTCGGAAAAGACATGAATCTCACCGTAGTAAAAATACAAAAGTAGGTAAGAAGTCATCTCTTGCATATACTCCAAAAGATAAAAATGAGAGGAAGAAAGAAATCTCTGTTCACAAAAATGATGAAAACTCAACCAGTGAAATGAGGCATCAGTTGTGTGATTCTGTCAGATGTAATGGGAGAAAGTTCCTGCTAAAGGAAGATCAGGCACCTGCCCTTCATTTTAGCTGGACCCAGTACTGGAAAAAGCAAAGTGATGTACCAAAAAACAAAGAAACTCATACAGGTAAGCTGTTTGGACTGTCCTGTATTCCTGTATGATTTAAATTTTGAATAATTGAAAGTACCTTCATATTTGTCTAGCTGAAGAGGCTGTTTTACAATAAGTCACTGTCAATTTTGGTGAAGAATTACAGAATTAATTAGAAACGACACATTTACACTTAATTCTCAGTGTGGAGGTGTTTGTAAGTTTACTGGGAAGAGCATATTTTGTTTAGAGTTCTTTTGTGTTTTACTGCCAAACTGCAAATGATTGCCAGGTCTGGCAGTATGCATGTTGCAGGCATGGGAAGTAGAATTTTGAGCATTATGAACAATAGGACTCAAGAGGGACAATCCTAAGTCTGCATTTGCAGAATAAGTTTTGTCATGTTTTATGTACAAGTAGGAGAATGCTAGATAGAGGAATTGTATTCTGCTCCAAAGTGTCTTTTTTTTTTTTCTTTTTCCTTGCAGTGGTAGTATCAAAATGTAATTAGAAACAGGGAAAGGCTCTGAACACTGTTTTTGGAAGTTGAGAATAGAAACATATGCCATTGACAGTGTAAATGAAACCTGTAGGTTTTGACTGAGTGAAATTTGTGCCATTCACCATTAGGGACTTAAAGCATTAAATGGGAATCAGCTGAACCTCTTCAGTGCCATGTTACTGGTTTCTGTTTATAGACTGCTTTGTGTAAGCTTCAGTGTGCGCTTAGAAAATAGTCTCATGTTATTCATAGATTCATAGTACTCTGCAGAAGTTGTCCTTTTTCTTTCAAATGCAATAAGGAAATTAACCTTTTTTTTTTTTTCTTCCAGTTGAATAAACACACAAACACTAAATTATGTTTAGTTTGCTTTACATAGCATCTCAACTTGATCTCCTGCTGTCCAGAATGATAGAGACATGTAGACTAGTTCCTGTTAACTGTAGTGTTGACTCTTTTGAAGATTTTGCTTCTCAGCATCTCTTCTGTGAAGCTGAGAAAGTTGTAGCATAATTGAAGAAGCATAAGGTAGCTCTAGTGAGAAACTTAATTCTCTTACAAGTTCAATGATCAAGATCCTTCTTGATCCTCTCTAAATTAAATATATTGACTTCTACACTCAGGCTTCTATTTGAATAATAAAAGATACTTCAGTCTTTCTCCCAGCATTATTATTAAACAAAAAGCATCATATACAGTAAGCAGGAAGAGAACTTAGCAGTCTTTTACAGGGAATTTAAAGGAACTTCCCCCTCCAAAATGGCAGTCAGTCTTTGCATGCTTTAGTTGGGAGCTATTTTGGAAACAGCATCTGTCACTATTTTCAGGGGACTGAGTCAGTGCTTTTAAAACACTTAGTGAATGGCTGTCCTCTCTCTCCAGAGCACTGCAGCTGTACTCAAAAGTATTATGGGTTAGGTGAGGATGTTTTCTTTGCATCAGGTAATATTCATGGGGTACCAAAAGCAAAAGTGACTGTTAATTCTAAATCTTGTGGGGCTTGATGCCGGAAGGGTATAAAAGAAGCTTGAAAGTGCTTATATCCTATTGAAGAGGGCAAACAGTGTTAATACTTCTGAATTTCCAGGCATCCATGGGCTTGCTTTCAGTCATATGTAGTACAAGTACATTTTTAATTGATAGTATTTTTTCTTCTGGCTGTTCTTCTGAATGTTAGGGGTTGGAAGGGACCTCTAGAGACCGTGGAGTCCAACCCCCCCCCGCCAAACCAGGATCACCTAGTGACACAGGAATGCATCCAGATGGGTTTTAAATGTTTCTAGAGAAGGATACTCCACAACCTTTCTGGGCGGCCTGTTGCAGTGTCCTGTCATCCTCACAATACAGAAGTTCCTCCTCATGTTGAGGTGGAACCTTCTGTTCTCTCTCCAGTTTATACCTGTTGTTCGTAGTCCTATTCCTAGGTATTACAGAGGAGAATTGGGGTTTTTTTCTTTCATAATGTATTCTAACTTCCCTTGTAATAGTACTATCTAAAAATGTACATTTTTACACCAGTCTTGTATTTCAGATATTTGAAAATCCTGTGGGCACAGATTAAATAACATTTCTAAGGTGTATTTGGTAGTCTTACCTTGATGGGAGAGTTAATCTTGGAGAATTGAAGTTGTGTGGTGCCGTTGTTACGATGTCTAACTATGACTTCAGGTTGTTTTGTCTTTCACGTGGACTTGCTTTGTTTTTAAAGTACTTTTTCACATTCACATGGCTCAAAAGGCCCTGTACTTTGACTACTGTTTTCCAGTAATTCCACTCCTAAAGCAGTCAGTTTGAGGATTTATTTCCATATTCTGGGTATGTCACCATTAACATTTATTCTGTGATCTTCCAGGAATACTTGAGGATGATAATTAGATTTAATTTTGGCTCAAACTTCTGTATATAAGAGCTGTAAGCTTTTTGGTTTTACCTTTATACAAAGTTAAATTTCCCACATAAAGTGATGAGTAAAATTTCATATGTAAAACTATTAACTTATTTGTAAGATCGAAGTGATTGCTATTCATCAACAGGCGTTACTGTTGCCACTTAGACAGGTATTCCATGCTTCCTCTTCCCTCTTCTGAAACTGGAGAAATGCATCCTAAGTATCAAACTGGAGTCTTTGAGGAGTAAACTAATACATTGCTTATAGCCATACAGGAAAAATAAGTTCAGTTACAATTTAAATAACATCTTGGAATTTCATTTAAATTTTGTTTCTCAACTAGGTGATGTTTCACACACAAGTAATTTATTTGATTTGCAGGGTCACTAATTGAACAGCTGACCACAGAGAAGTATGAGTGCATGGTATGCTGCGAGGTCGTCCGAATAGTAGCCCCAGTGTGGAGCTGTCAAAATTGTTACCACGTGTTCCACCTCAACTGCATTAAGAAGTGGGCACGGTCACCAGCTTCGCAAGCTGAAGGTTGGTATTCTCCCTTGCACACACTTTCTCAAATATAGATAATGTCATGGTTTTTATGTTGGAGAACTCCTTATGGTACATTGTATAAAGTAATCAGTAAGCTGTAAAAGAAATTTTTAAAGAAAAAAAGGTGTGTTGGTTTTTTTTGTTTGTTTGGTTTTTTTTTTTAGGATTCTATGGATTCTTTGTCTAATCATAATATTTTTGGTTCTTTCTTGTATTCTAGCTAAAACTAATTTCCAGGTTTGGATGCATAAGATCATTCGATGAAATTAGTGCATCAAGATGCAAACTCTGTGGCTGTGTTTTTACACACCAAGAAATGTCTCATCTTCTCTCATCTGTGCTTGGCTGAGCAGTCAAAACAGAAGCAGCACTCCCAGCGCTAGTTGCCTGCTCCTATTTAACCACTTAGTTCTGTTCTCAATATACTCCTGAAATCCATCACTGATGCCATGCAGTGAAAAGAAATTCAGATAAGACAGAGATGTTCTGCTTTTGTCATGAGGTTAAACTGTTCAAGATTGTGTATATTATACCACTCATTGAGACTCTTACATCACTACATTCTGCCCTTTAAATGCTTTGGTGTAAATTAGGGCTCAGTTGCAGCTTTTCTGCTGTGTTCCATTGTGTGATGTAGGCATAATCTGAAGACTGTAAATGTTAATGTTGAAGTAGGTTTAATATTTTTCTTTGCTGTGATTGTTTAGCATTTCCCATTCTTTACATGTCTTTCTGTCTCTCTCTGGGCAGACCTAGGTAATACAATTTGTCAGCTATTTCCAAATGTTTAAAAGAAGTTCTTACAAACTATTAATCTTTTGCAGGAAGGGTTGGTTGCAGAGTTCTTGGGTTTTTGAAGATTCATAGACAGACTTTTGGGTAGGGCTGGTAATGCTTCATGCTGGTGGTAGAAAAGAAGTTAGAAATACCAGCACAAGACATCAAACATAAAGGCATTGGAATGTTTGAGAAGGGAACAGATTTTTGGGTAAGACTGAAATCCTAAGCCAAACCTCCCAGCTGTCACTGTCTTTGCAGATGATTTATTTGCCTGAAACAGCTTATTGTTTGAGCAAAAGATTCCTTGCTTTTGTGAGGGAGATTTTGCTTATCTGTCAAGACAGTGACTTTTTAAATACTGTGAAGATTCAAGCATCTTAAGAGCCATATTTTTTTTACCATTTGCTTCTCTTTCAGGAATTTGTGGACTAAAACTTATACTATATCCTGTGCATGAGAGAACTTTAGCTAATCATTAATTGAAATTAAAGGTGATGGCCTCAGTCGAACTGATTGTGTAGCTTCAGTAAGGACATCAATGCAAATTTTTGACTTGCAAAGCCCTGCTAACCTGTCTTGATTAGAATTTGTACTTCAGAGTGTATTTGTTTTATGATAGGTTGTTTCAGTCTACTTTCCAGACCATTTGGTGTTGAGGAATTCACTAGAACCCTGGCAGTAATTCCTGTCTATCAGAAGAACACCAGAATGATATTTAATGAATGATATGATAAAACCCCTTTTATTACTTGCCTTTTTGGAGGAAAACAAGTGTATGTTCCTTGTGGGTTGACTCACATGGAAGTAGTTGTCTTAGCAGAGCAAAGGGTAGTCAGTGATTAACAGAAAAATGTATCCTGAAAGGCTCTTTTGCTTGGTAAAAGATTCCTATTTTTCATGGACCTTCATTATACTCTAGGGACTGTTGTTTGTAGCAGACTAGGCATCCTACTCCAGGAAAGATGTTGATAGGAGAGGACATCTGCTGGCCTCCTGAAGCTTTGATGATAGGCTTACATTCACAGCTTTTGAAAAACATAATATGGAACATGGGTCCACAGAAGGGCCACAAAAAATGCTAAGAGGGCTGGAGCATCTCTCCAGGTGAGACAGTTGGGGTGGTTCAGCCTGTAGAAGACTTCAGGGAGAACTTATCACAGACTTCCAGTATCTGAAGAGGGCCTACAAGAAAGCTGGGGAGACACAGTTGACGAGGGCATGCAGTGACAGGACAAGGGGCAGTGGTTTTAAACTAGAGGAGGGTAGGTTTAAATTGGACATAATGAAGAAGTTCTTTACTGTGAGGGCAGTGGAACACTGGAACAGCTTGCATGTGGAGGTGGTGGAGGCCCCTTCCCTGGAGACATTAAAGGTCAGGCTAGATGAGGTGCTGAGCAACCTGATCTGGTAGAGGATCTCCCTCCTTACTGTAGGGCAGTTGGGCTAGAGGACTTTTCAAGATCCCTTCCAACCCATACATTCTATGATTCTATGAATAATAATAANTTTTTTTTGTTTGTTTGGTTTTTTTTTTTAGGATTCTATGGATTCTTTGTCTAATCATAATATTTTTGGTTCTTTCTTGTATTCTAGCTAAAACTAATTTCCAGGTTTGGATGCATAAGATCATTCGATGAAATTAGTGCATCAAGATGCAAACTCTGTGGCTGTGTTTTTACACACCAAGAAATGTCTCATCTTCTCTCATCTGTGCTTGGCTGAGCAGTCAAAACAGAAGCAGCACTCCCAGCGCTAGTTGCCTGCTCCTATTTAACCACTTAGTTCTGTTCTCAATATACTCCTGAAATCCATCACTGATGCCATGCAGTGAAAAGAAATTCAGATAAGACAGAGATGTTCTGCTTTTGTCATGAGGTTAAACTGTTCAAGATTGTGTATATTATACCACTCATTGAGACTCTTACATCACTACATTCTGCCCTTTAAATGCTTTGGTGTAAATTAGGGCTCAGTTGCAGCTTTTCTGCTGTGTTCCATTGTGTGATGTAGGCATAATCTGAAGACTGTAAATGTTAATGTTGAAGTAGGTTTAATATTTTTCTTTGCTGTGATTGTTTAGCATTTCCCATTCTTTACATGTCTTTCTGTCTCTCTCTGGGCAGACCTAGGTAATACAATTTGTCAGCTATTTCCAAATGTTTAAAAGAAGTTCTTACAAACTATTAATCTTTTGCAGGAAGGGTTGGTTGCAGAGTTCTTGGGTTTTTGAAGATTCATAGACAGACTTTTGGGTAGGGCTGGTAATGCTTCATGCTGGTGGTAGAAAAGAAGTTAGAAATACCAGCACAAGACATCAAACATAAAGGCATTGGAATGTTTGAGAAGGGAACAGATTTTTGGGTAAGACTGAAATCCTAAGCCAAACCTCCCAGCTGTCACTGTCTTTGCAGATGATTTATTTGCCTGAAACAGCTTATTGTTTGAGCAAAAGATTCCTTGCTTTTGTGAGGGAGATTTTGCTTATCTGTCAAGACAGTGACTTTTTAAATACTGTGAAGATTCAAGCATCTTAAGAGCCATATTTTTTTTACCATTTGCTTCTCTTTCAGGAATTTGTGGACTAAAACTTATACTATATCCTGTGCATGAGAGAACTTTAGCTAATCATTAATTGAAATTAAAGGTGATGGCCTCAGTCGAACTGATTGTGTAGCTTCAGTAAGGACATCAATGCAAATTTTTGACTTGCAAAGCCCTGCTAACCTGTCTTGATTAGAATTTGTACTTCAGAGTGTATTTGTTTTATGATAGGTTGTTTCAGTCTACTTTCCAGACCATTTGGTGTTGAGGAATTCACTAGAACCCTGGCAGTAATTCCTGTCTATCAGAAGAACACCAGAATGATATTTAATGAATGATATGATAAAACCCCTTTTATTACTTGCCTTTTTGGAGGAAAACAAGTGTATGTTCCTTGTGGGTTGACTCACATGGAAGTAGTTGTCTTAGCAGAGCAAAGGGTAGTCAGTGATTAACAGAAAAATGTATCCTGAAAGGCTCTTTTGCTTGGTAAAAGATTCCTATTTTTCATGGACCTTCATTATACTCTAGGGACTGTTGTTTGTAGCAGACTAGGCATCCTACTCCAGGAAAGATGTTGATAGGAGAGGACATCTGCTGGCCTCCTGAAGCTTTGATGATAGGCTTACATTCACAGCTTTTGAAAAACATAATATGGAACATGGGTCCACAGAAGGGCCACAAAAAATGCTAAGAGGGCTGGAGCATCTCTCCAGGTGAGACAGTTGGGGTGGTTCAGCCTGTAGAAGACTTCAGGGAGAACTTATCACAGACTTCCAGTATCTGAAGAGGGCCTACAAGAAAGCTGGGGAGACACAGTTGACGAGGGCATGCAGTGACAGGACAAGGGGCAGTGGTTTTAAACTAGAGGAGGGTAGGTTTAAATTGGACATAATGAAGAAGTTCTTTACTGTGAGGGCAGTGGAACACTGGAACAGCTTGCATGTGGAGGTGGTGGAGGCCCCTTCCCTGGAGACATTAAAGGTCAGGCTAGATGAGGTGCTGAGCAACCTGATCTGGTAGAGGATCTCCCTCCTTACTGTAGGGCAGTTGGGCTAGAGGACTTTTCAAGATCCCTTCCAACCCATACATTCTATGATTCTATGAATAATAATAAAATAAATTGTTGTTAATGTACTATTTAAGTGTACAAGATAATCCTATTGGGAATCCCATAGGGTTTAGTATGTCAGCTTGAGAGGAGCCAGATAGATGCTGACAGCTTTGTCAGCAGATAACTGTTTCCAGTTGCTTTCTACCAGCTTTTACCTGTAGCTTTTAACACTTCTCTCTGAGGTTCTTCGTTCTGAGATGCTTCAGTTTGTAGCACTCAAAAATATGTTGGTGAGGATATGCAGGTTGGTCTTGAGCATGAATGCGAGAAGATATTCCTTGTGCCACTGTCCCATAGCTGCTCATCCATTACTTTACAACCATCTTCAGTGATCTTGGTGGCACAAATGGTATAAGCCAAGATAACAATGAGTATGAATAGGCACCAAATACTGAAAGCATAGACAAGCTTTTGGTTTACATTTCAGGAGAGTCAAGGCAGGACATAACTAGGTGATAATGGTATAGCAGTGGATGTGGTTTATCTTGATTTCTGTAACGTGTTTGACACTGTCTCCCACAGCATCCTGGCTAAACTGAGGCAGTGTGGTCTGGATGATCAGGTAGTGAGGAGGATTGGGAAATGGTTGAAGGAAAGAAGCCAGAGAGTTGTGGTCAATGGGATGGAGTCTAGTTGGAGGCCTGTAACTAGTGGGGTCCCACAGGGGTCGGTGCTGGGACCAGTTCTGTTCAACATATTCATCAATGACCTGGATGAGGGCACAGAGGCACAATCAGCAAGTTTGCTGCTGACACCAAAGTGGGAGGAGTGGCTGACACAGCAGCAGGCTGTGCTGCCATCCAGAGAGACCTGGACAGGCTGGAGAGCTGGGCAGGGAGAAATTTCGTGCAATTGAACAAGGGCAAGTGTAGTCTTGCACCTGGAAAAGAACAGCCCCAGATATCAGTATAGGTTGAGGACTGACCTGTTGGAGGACAGGGAAGGGGAAAAGGACCTGGGGGTCCTAGTTGATGGGAAGCTGCCCATGAGTCACCAATGTGCTCTTGTGTCCAAGAGGGCCAATGCCATTCTGAGGTGGATTAAAATGGGTGTGGCTAGTAGGTCGAGATAGGTTCTCCTGCCACTCTACTCTGCCCTGATAAGGCCACATCTGGAGTATTGTGTCCAGTTCTGGGTCCCCCAGTTCAAGAGGAACATAGAATTGCTTGATGGAGTCCATCACAGGGCCACCAAGATGATTAAGGGAGTGGGGCATCTCTCTTATGAGGACAGGCTGAGGGAGCTGGGGCTTTGAGGGGGGACCTCATCAATGTTTATAAATATATAAAGGGTGAGTGCCAGGAGGATGGAGACAGTCTTCTTAGTGATGCCCGATGACAGGACAAGGGGCAATGGGTGGAAGCTGAGGCATGGGAAGTTTCATGTAAACATGAGGAGGAATTTTTTCACAGTGAGGGTGACGGACACTGGAACAGGCTGCCCAGGGGGATTGTGGAGTCTTCTTCTCTGGAGATATTCAGAACCCTCCTGGATCTGTTCCTGTGTGATCTGGTCTAGGTGATCCTGCTCTGGCAGGGGGGTTGGACTAGATGATCTTTCGAGGTCCCTTCCAGCCCCTGATTCTCTTGATTTCCAGTTTGTGAAAATCATGACCCTTGTGCATTATGATGTTTAATATGAGAACTCTCCAATCCCATTGATAGCGAACTTGGGTGTGCCTTTCTTTGCACTGCAGTTGTCTTGTCACTTACAGGGTTTCCTGTTTTCGATCCCTCCTGCTTTCATAATGTGAAAATATCATAAATCTTAATCATATTTCTTCATTGTGAAGAAGAGTTGTAAACGAACAGATTTATCAGTTTACCAGCACTGAACTGATTGGTTAAGAGAGACAGTAGGATATTAGTTTATATATTTTTATATGTATTTATATCTAAAAAAAAATCTATCCTCCCTGCCCCCCTTCTTGTTCAGTGATGCTTTTACACTGGTATTCTTCATAGCTGGATATGTAGTGAATTTGGGAAACATCTTCATGAATGTTTCTTTCCTTACACCGATGTTCTTCCTTTACTTCTAACCAACACCTTCCTGAAACATAGAATAAAGAAAACTCCCAATTAATGAAACATCAACTTGAAGAATGATGTCCTAGTCAATAGCTAGGTATTGTCACCTTTAAATTAACTCAGGTATTTTTATATAGAATAATTTATTCTGGATATGAATAATGCTGAATTGTTCTTCTACCAGACATGTAAACTCATTATGTGAGAGGATAACAAAAAAGGAAAATACAGGTGGTGCTTAAGACTGTAGGCAATTATATTTTTCTCTACCAGTTTCCCACACTTCAACACTTTTTTTCTTACATCTTTAGGCATGGTGAAGACTGTATTCTTGTAGAATATCTTATAATAGAATTACACACAGAATTATTGTTGAGGCCAGAATAGATCATCAAGTCCAACCTGAAACCACGACACCCACCTAGACCATGTCACTAAGTGCCACATCCAGTCTTCCCTTAAACACCACTAGGGGTGGTGACTCCACCACCTCCCTGGGGAGGCCATTCCAATGTCTAATGACCCTTTTCATAAGGAAGTGCTTCCTAATACCTAACCTAAACCTCCCCTGGTGCAGCTTCAGGCCATGGCCTCTTGTTTTGTCACTGGATGCCTGAGAGAAGAGTCCAGCCCCCACCTGCCTACAGCTGCCTTTCAGTTAGTTGTAGAGAGTGATGAGGTCTCCCCTGAGTCTCCTCCAGGCTGAACAGCCCCAGCTCCCTCAGCCTCTCCTCATATGACTTTCTCTCCAGTTCCTTTACCAGTCTTGTTGCTCTTCTCTGGACCTGCTCCAGCACCTCAATATCCTTCTGGAAGAGTGGAGCCCAAAACTGCACACAGTGCTGCAGGTGATGCCTCACCAGTGGGGGAGGGGGAGAATCACATCCCTAGTCCTGCTGGCCACACTAGGGTTACATGATAATAGAAAAAGTGCATTCTTGCTTCTGTATGAAGTTGGAGCCTGGTAAATTGTTATCGCGGTTTGGAGTCAGGGCAACCCCCAGACCGATAACAGACCGCTCTCTTTTAACCCTCCTCCCTCCCCAAAGGGGAGAGAAAAGGAATAAGGGAGAGAGACTTAGTGATTCGAAAAAGGAACTAAAACAATTTAATTAAAAAAA
>VYZU01057618.1:0-18654 GCA_013401355.1 Ceyx cyanopectus | reverse complement strand
CACGGTGGGGATTTCGCACAAAAATCTGTCATGAAGAAGGGAGGAAAAAAAATGAGTAATATCATGACAAAATAAAAATACCATAAGTGCTTTATTCTAAAACAGGATTTAAGAAGAATGGAGAAGTGAGACAGTGGTTTTATGCCACAGACTGGGCTCCACCATGGGCAGAAAGGGGTGGTGAGACCGAGGACAAACCATCCCATGGCAGCTCCTAGGCTCCCTGCAGCCATGGGAAGATGCTTTGACTTGCTCTTTCCATAAAACACTGTTTAGCATCTTACTTTTAAAAAATATAATAATAAAAGGGAGGAAAAAAAAAAAAGCAATAAAGAAAGAGCTACATTCTGTCCAGCTTTTTTTATTGACCATTGCTGAAAGTCATGATGAAAATTAAAAGGATGGAAAAACAAGAGCTGACTGCTCTGGGCTTTGTTTTTTAAGGCTCACTTAGCACAAAGAGCTTTCGCTTCCACAGCACCACAAGAGCCTGAAAAGGCTTCGGATTGCGACACAGGAGGGACTTTCTTTAAAATGCAAAGGTCAGGCTCAAAAACAACGAATCTAAATGCACAGCAGGGAGGTGTGGGGCCCCAAATCCTGGTAAGCATCACCCCAAATCCCAGCACCTCGGCTCTACCCACTAGCCTCTCAAGGTTTTGCTTCCCCCTCGATTACAAGCACTACTTTTTCTAATAAAATAGCCACTTACTGAGAGAGCTGTCCCTGTGCAGCAGAAGAGGGGAGCCTGGAGCAGCAATTTCCCCCAGATCAGGGTGTTTTATTTAAGTGTCCTGTGACTCCAGCCTGTGCAGCAGAGACACAGGGAAAG
Organism: Ceyx cyanopectus; assembly: GCA_013401355.1. Classification (NCBI taxonomy): domain Eukaryota; kingdom Metazoa; phylum Chordata; class Aves; order Coraciiformes; family Alcedinidae; genus Ceyx; species Ceyx cyanopectus. Next base: position 17,822 of record VYZU01057618.1, on the reverse strand, counting down.
GGTGTTTTGAGTCGGTAATAAATTCAATTTGGGATTTCTAAGAAAATACCACCTTCTTAAACCTGATGAGGCAGCTCCATGTAATCCTCAGCCCCATCCCAACACATAAGACAGTGAGTGCCATTCCTCACACTTGTACATCACAACTTGAATTAAAAATTATCTTTTGTTTTTAAAATCCTGGCCACTTCACTCCCCCCTATTTAAAAAAGACAGGGAAGCCACCCAATTTAAATTATCACTGGCTGAATAAACCTCACATGGCTTGATTTAATTCCTAGTGTGCACGTTGTGCAAGCAGCTGACATCCTGATGGGCTAGTCGTGGCAACTTAATTTCCAACAAACAAACAAACAAACCAAACCGAAGCCCCCCACAAAAAAAACCCAAAAACAAAACAGAAAAAAAAACCAACTCAAACCAAAATGCAAAGAGAGCTGCTTCAATTATCCAGCACCCTGGTGAACCTCCAGCACACCCAGAGTGAACCCTGACTCACTGGGGACCGAAGTGAACTCCCTGGTTTTCTTTATTCACCCTGGGTTAACTCCTTCTACCCACTGTCAGCCCCAGTATATCCTGAGCATCCCTTGAGCATCCCCCTGAGAATCTACTCCTCCCTCCCAGGTTACAATATGCAAAATAATCTGCCTCTTTTGCTGGCTATCTAGCAAAGCACCAGTGAGGAGAAGTTTGCTCAGTGCCTTGTTCCAGGTTGAATCAAAATAAGAACTCACAGGGATAAAGCTCCTCTGGGCTTGATACTCTCACGAGTGCCCATCCCAGCAGCAGCCCCTGGACCAGCCCCTGCAGTGTGGTGGCCCAGAGGCACAGCACCCTCCACTGTAATGTGCAATGGAAAATAAATACCAAAATACATATAGATATATTTTATTTTTCCCCCTCCTTTATTCCAAAAGAGAAAGAAACTAGGGAAAGCAAAACCCATAAACATGTAAGGGCTGTTGAGAAGGTGCCAGGGATGGGATGCCAGTGAGGGTGTTACCCACTGATGCTCTGCAACCCCAGTGAGGATTTCAGCTGCTACCACCACGAAAATCACAATGAGCCTCTGCTACAAGCAACACAGCCTGAAAAGAGCAGAAAAGCCACAAGTGCCAGAGCTGGCAGCAAAGCCTCTGCTCTGCAGCAGCAGTGGGAGAGGCACCCACCCGCAGCCGGCCCCTCCTGGATGGGCTGACACAGCTTCTGATGATGAGAGAGAGGATAATAAAAATGAGAAGAAAAGGAAAAAGAGCTGTTCCACACCTGCCTGAGCTTTTCAGGAGGCAGAGGGGCTTAGTGTGGCATCCTGACAAGCTCAGAGGCCATTCTAGCCAGACATGTAGCAGCAGGGAGTGCGATTTCCCAAATCTTTCATAAATTGGGATTATGTAACTGGAGGGAAAAAAACGACACAACTAACCCAATAACATAGCCAAGCAGCTTATATAAACCATCTTTAAAAAGTGAGAAAGTACTTGACATCCCACTACCCACTCCCTGGCACCCTTTAAGTGGGGCTTTTGCCATCAAAAATGAGCAGGCTGCTTTCATCGTGGCTTCTCCCCTGAAGAAGAGGGAGATCAGACCCAGCCAGGCTTTTTAGGACACTGGAGGGAAATATTCTGGCTATTAAAGGTGAAGTTTCCCTCCATGTAAAACACAGCCCAGTAAAGCTCAGCCCATCCAAGAGCAGCTCGGAGAGAGTGCCCCTGAGACACCAGCACTGAGGAAAGGCCCTTTCAAAAGACAGCTTGGGGGGAACAAAAATAAATACAAAATGGGAATAAACAAGAACTGCCTTGTTTGCCAACCCTGTTCTAACTTCTCCTGCTCTGACAATTAAACTTGGATTTCTTTATTTTCTCTCAATTTTTTAAACTTTTTTTATTTTTTATTTCTAAAAGTATCTCATTGCTCTCATCACATTTAAAGCTTTCTCCAACCAACTTCCAAACAGGTGTCTCTACCTCACCATGGCAACACCATCTTCAGCCCCCAACCCCCAGGCACCAGGGCTCAGCAGCACCTCAAGAGCCCTGGGGTCAACTCAGTACCCAGCAGTACACCCATGGTCTACGAACACCAAGGTCTGCTGGGCAAACAGCTGCTCCCAGCAGGCTGTGAAACCCCAGCACCAAACTGGGAGAGCACAAGGAAGCACCCCCAAAGAGATGGAGGGGCACTGGGGGTTGCCATGGCTTTGGGGGTGACACTGCGCTGCTGTCGGGTCACCCTTAGCCAGCCCAGAAGAGCAGGCACGTGTGTGAACACGTGTGCACACGCACACACGTGTGCATCACTCGAGGGTGGGAACAGAGCCCACAGCCAGGTCCTCGCCAGGACAGTCTGCACCCCAAAGGTGGTGCTATTTGCTGCTTTTATTGAATTATGTGATTCAACTCAACATAAATCAGAACATCCTTGAAACAGGAATGCTTTTCAGAAGGCTAATTTTCTAACTCCTTTTAACAGAACACCACAGGCCAAAGCTGATTTATTTGCACTCCCTCATCACCCCCTCACTCCACTGCAACAGATACTTTACTAATATTTTCCCATGTTTCCAATATGCCCACTGGAAATCTCACACATCCTGATTTCAGTCACAATTCCCAATGCCAGAGAAAGCTCCATGACAAAAAAATTTCATCAATACCTCATACCTTAAGCACTTGTGGCCGTATCTTTATGCCCACAGACAGCATTAAAATAAGGGGGAGAAAAACACCCCAACAACCCAAAACAAAAACAACATAACAAAACAAAACCTATTTGTAAGTCATTTTTTATTTCCCTGCCATAAGTACGAGATTAGTCCAAGCTTTGCGGCTCCCTCAATATATAGAAATATATATTAAATATAAATTATATATATATAACTGAGAGCGTATATAAAATAAAATATCAAGTAGTATACAAGTATAAATAACTGAGAATAAATTAACCTCCAAAGTCATTATAGAATACTACCCCCTCACCCCAGGGAGCTGCAGCTGGACAGAGGGTGCTGAGCACCTCCAGCCTCAACAGCAACTTTCTCCTTCTTGGAGATTATTAATGTATTATGATTTATTAATTATTCATATTCATTAGTAATAATTCATTTATTTATCAGTATTCATCAATTGCCTTAATTCTGCAAGGCAGCAACTAAAACACACCTATTACACAGCAGTGATGTTCCTAAAGGATGGAGTTTGGTTTTTACTTGGGAATCGTCCTTCTTTTCTGTCTCAGCCCAGAGGAAGATGCTCTCACAGGCCTGGGAAAGTTCCTCAACATAATTCAGGCATGTGCTGGGCAAACGCAGTACACTCTCACCTTCCTCCTGTCCCAGAGGGTGCTGCCAGGACCCACCACATCATGGGGCAGAGCACCAGCATCGCACCAAAGACCAGCATCCCACCGAGGACTCCAACACCCCCGACAAGGGATGGCAGCACATTACTGAGGACCAGCATCCCCAGTGCAACCCCAGCATCTCACCTTTGAGCTGCAGAACTCCCAGCCCCACTGAAAGGTTACTCCTGCTCAGCCCCACACTCCCAGTTAACCCCTTGCCAGGGGTAGCCGTTGTTCCTTCCACATCGGTGGTGTTTCTGTCCCCCCAGCAGTTCTGTCCCATCTCCAGGATACCATCTTGGAAATAAAATCCAAGCATCTCCCAGTCACAGCATCTCCAGCTGACCCAAACCTACCACACCTCTGGGAAAACAGCCCATAATAGCTAGATACAAGCTCTGCCCGAGGGATTTAATTATTTTCCTGGCCGCAGGCTGCTGTAGGTCAGGGAAGGAGGCAGGAGAGGGACCTGAGGGGGGGCCACCTTCCCCACATTTTAAAGGAAGGGGCGATTTCTGGTTTCAACTTTTATTTTTCAACTTGTAATCCCAGTTTTCAGGCTGGACTTGATAACCCAGATCCACCTCTAAATAGCTCATTATGGAGAGACACCGTTTAAACCCTGAAGTATTAGCTCCTGGCGTGGTTTCTTGTTTCTGTTTTTAGTTTTTTATTTTCATTTTTCAAGGCGTTTTTTCAGCAGCAGCACCAGGGCCCCATTCACTCAGCACAGCATCGGGGCTTCGGCTGCAACCCACCAAGGACAGACACGTCCCCACCAGCTCTTACGACTCATCACATAAACACTCCCCTGCGATTCGAGCTCGAACGCGCATTTTAAAACCAGAAGCTCTTAAAGAGATTTTGTGTCCAGAGGGGATGGGAAAAGAGCAGAAGCTTTGCAGACAATACTGCCCTTTACCTTGTGCGCTCACTTGCAGCGAGCAGCTGGGAAACCCTGCAGCGCTGGGCACACCCTGGAAGGTGTTCTGGGGATGTGGCATCAGAGGGAACGTTACATCTCAGAAGTGGTAGGTTGGGAGGGGAAGGGGAAAAGGAGAATTTCCAGCACCCCCCAGCACTGGCCCTGGAGCAACGGGTGGGACGCAGACCACACCATACCACTGCCACCTCGTCCCAGGACACTGGCACCAGTGTCTCCCAGTAACGCTCGCGCACCTCTATATGAACTCCCTGCACACATCTCTGCACTGGGGGGGTGTCTGGAATGGGAATCGTCCCCCACCCCACCGCAGATCTGGGGAGGGCACCATCNCCCCCCCCCCCCCCGCCTCTGAGACCTACGGTGTTTTTCCAGTCCCACGCAGATCACCACCGGGCCGTTCCCCAGCCCCACACAGAGCCCCCAGCCCCACGCTGCGATCCCTCAGCCATACGCGGGGACCCACGGAGGGCACCCCAGACTCCCAGCCCCATGCCGGGACACCCTCTGCCCCACACGGAGCCCCACGCCAAGATCCACGCTGAGCACCTCAGACCCCAGCCCCACACTGGACACTCCCAGCCCCACGCAGAGACCCACGTAGGGCACCTGAGACACGCAGCTTCACGGAGGACCCCCCCGCGACCCCACGCTGGGATATGCCCCAAAGCCACACCGGGAACCTCTGGCCCTACGTAGACCCTGCCCGACCCCACCGCGGGACCCCCGCAGCTCGGCGCAGACCTTCCCCCAGCACCCACCTGCCGCCGCGGCTGCCGCCCGACCCCGAGTGGCGCCGCTCTCCCGCGCCGGACCAGCCTTCCCCCAGCGCCGCGTCCTCGCCTCGCCTCGCCCCTCCGCCCTCCCTCCTGCGTCCCACTGGCCAGCCCGCCCGCCCGTCCGCACGGCGCCTCCCGATCGCCTTCTTCATTGGCTCCGCTGGCGGCGCTATGCAAATCAGAACGTTCCCGGCCCCGTCCGGTGCCGCGGAGGGGTCTCAAGCGCTGTGCTGGGGGGATAAGCTGGCCTCCTGCAACGTCCCTGTGGTGTCCACGGTACCTTGCAGTGCCCCAGGGGAGGGGTGCCAGCCCCGGGCAGTGCCCCCGGGGTGTCCTCGCCCCCGTGCAATGCCTCTGGGGGGGGACCCCGGCCCTGTAACATGTCCCCCTGGAGAAGTCCCTGTCTCTGTGCAATGTTCCTGGCCCCGGGGGTTGTTCAGCCCAGTACCTCCCGGGGGTTGTTCAGCCCAGTACCTCCCGGGGGCTGGTCGGCCCCATGCAGTGCTCCAAGGTTCCCCCAGCCTTGAGCAGCGCCCTTTGGGGGGGACACACACACCTTCATGCAACCCCACCTCTCCCAAAGGACACCCCAGGACCAGCGAACCAGCACCCTGCTACACCCCCCAGGTACCCTAAACCTGTGCAACCTCGGGGGTTGTTAAGGGGAGGATTCCATTAAAAACAAATAAATAAGAATGTTCCACAGCTGGGGAGGGCAGTGCAGGTTTGGAGGACACGCTGGCTGCTGGGACACGCAGACATGTTCCCGTTCAATACAAAAGAGATAAGATTTTTTTGTTGTTAAGAGCTGCCTCAAAATATCAACAAGATTAGAAATGACGTGTATATGCAATTAAGCATCCCGTTGCTGCTCCTGCACCTTGAGCTAATCACAGCAACAGAGCCCAGAGGGGCCAAAAAACCTGGAGGGGGAGACCACTAGGCAGGTTTAAAATGTGGCATCTCTGACTACTTTTATAGAATACACATTTTTATAGGGCTTGAGTTAGAGCTGGTGCCTGCAGTTCCCAACCCACACCCTGGTTCCCACGTGTTGATCCAATAATTAACTTCATGATGTTTCATTTTCCCCTCTAAAATAACCCAGGTGAATCTTGCATTAAACTTTTCCTGCCTGACTTCCAAGAGCTTTAAATTTCCATTCCCCAAAGAAAATAACTGTGGGTTTCCAACATCGGGAAACACTGCAGATTAATTTTGTGCAGGCCCCTGAGGTAACACCCAAATCCCAAAAACCCCCGGGGAGGGTGTTCCAACCTGGTTTGCCTTTGCACCATAAAAACGCCCCATTTGTTTGTTTGCTTTTAAAAAAATAAGAAACAAAATACATGGGAAGAAAGGACCAGAGTTGATTTTTAAAGACATCTTCCAAATCACTGTGAGACCAGAGCTGGACCCCTTGACTCACTCTGCTATTCGGGGGGAAGGGGGGGGTGGGATGCTTGAACTCTCTGCCCCATCCCCCTCATCCCTGTAACACAACCTGGAGGAAATCGGCTCCATAAATAATCCTGTCTGGCTTTGGGGCAGCTGCCAGGGGTGCTGCTTTTTCCCTCTCACCATCCAGCTGGCTGCATATGTCCTGCCCCAGCCCTGTGCCCACCGCGCTGCTGTCACCCAGTCCCAAAAGGATTGGAGGTCCAGAGTAAAGCTGTGACCCCCCAACATAACTTGGGAGGTAAAACTCTGACACCCCTCCCCCACCTTCACCAGTGATGTCCTTCCTTGTGCCGGCCCCCCTGAGCAGCTTGTGTGATGTGAGAGCAGTGGTTCTTGAGGGAAAAAAAAAAAGTAAAAAAAAAAAAGTAAAAATTACAATAAAACGGAGGATATTCTTATTCATCCTTGTCTTCTGATAAAAATACCTGGTGTTAATCTTCCTGCAGAGCACAGGGAGCAGAAGTGCACCCCCCACCCGGTCTCACCTTCGCCACTGAAAGCCGCAGCAGTGAATCTCTCGCTGGGGAAATGGGGTTTCTCGGGGTTTCCTTTCTCCTACCACAGCACAAATCGATGGCCCTGGGCGTAAATCAATAGCTCTGGGTGGATGACCCATGCAGGATCACCTCCCCAGGGGGATGGAATCAATCCTTCCCTCCAGCACACAGCTATACCTGCCTGCTGGCCCATTTTGAGAAGCAAAGAGGCTTTTTGCAGCCCAGTGATGCTGGGGCACGTGCACCCCCTCTTTGCCACCGGTGCAATGGGTGCGGGGTGGCTGGGGCCCCGTTGGGAGCTGGGTGTTTACAGGCACTGCTGCCGGGTGTTGCACAACAGGCAGCAGAGAACAGGAGGACACCCTGTCCTCACCACTGGCTGTGGGTGCAACTGTGCTGGTCGTGGGGATGGACGGTAGGGACACAGTGGGGACACAGGGGTGGGGGCAGCAGGGCAAGACCACCGGCTTGGTGTGGGGATGCTGGAGCCAGGGGTTACAAAGCATCCGACAAGTGGCTTTCTGACTAAACACTCCCCAGCCCAAGAAATCTTCCTACCAGAGGGGCCACAGGAGGGATGGTGAATCTGACCAGTGACGAGTGGCCAGATCCAGTCTGGGGTGGGGTGTGCTGGGGGTCGTGGTGGAGCCATCCCAGAGCCAGCCACTGGATCCAGCCCAGGGTCATCCCTCCTCCAGCTGTAGCTTTGCCCTGCACAGTCCCGTGGCTCCTGCAATGAGCAGAAGGCATCCCCAGCACGCAGAAGAATGGCCGGAGCACCCCCTTGGTTCATCATAGGCCTGATCCTGCCTTGTCCCCCAGCACAACCAGGGCTGAGCCCTTTCCCCAGACATTTCCAACACATCCATTTCTGGGTTGCAATCCAAATTCCAGCCCTGGTGGCAAAACCCCTGGTGCAAACAGGCAAGGGGGCACCTCCAGCCAAAGGCTTTGCTGAGCTGGGGTCTGTCCCCACATCACCACCTCCCCACTTTGCTGAGCTGGGGTCTGTCCTCACATCACCACCTCCCCACGTCGCTTCCCTCCAGGCAACTTTTACTGGAGCAGCTGACATGACACTGATATTTTCCCAGTTTATTCCCCCCCCTGGGGAAAAGGGGAACATTCCAGCACCCCTTGGCTGGAGATGAGCAGCGGAGGGGGTGGGCAAGGTCCAGGGTTGCCAGTGAGGGCAGGATGCAGCGGGGCCGGAGCAGGGAGGATAAATAAAGTCCGGCTTTGCCGTCCTGGCCTGGAGCCACTTCTAACACAAAGTACATTCCGGTCTGGACGTAACGAACTGTACCAGCCTCTGCTGGGGCGGGCATGAGGGCGGGCGGCTGGGGGTGGCTGGGGCTCCCTGCCTGCACCACTGGAATGGGGGTGACAGGGTGTGTGGGGGCTACAAATTGCCACCGAACTGGGCAGAGTGTGTGGAGGGTCCAGCACCCACAGGGATGCTCAGCAGCAAGGCCTGTGCCGTGCAGTGGGGATGCTGGAGGGATCTGCACCCCAAAAACAACTGGGTACCCTGATGATTGTGGGGTGCCTGGGGAGCTCTAGGGTGGAGGGGCACCCAGCAGGGACACGCCACCCAGCCTGGCCATGCACAACGGTGACCAGTGCTGGGGTCGCATCCCCCCAAAACCTCCCCCGTGCCTGCAGCTCCCAGAGCTCTGCTCCCTGGCTGGAACACCGGCGGGGCCCCGGGCTCTGCTGCTGCTCGGAGGAACACCGGGATGACCGGCTGGGCAGGGTGCCAGGCGCCCGGCGTGGGGACGCGATGTACCGGCCGCGGGAGCGCCGGGAACAGCCTGACTCAGCACCCGGAGCTGTGGGTGTGCGCGGAACGGCTCCGCGGGGCCGGCCCCGCCGCGGGCGGTTGCCTGGGATGGGGGGGGACGGCTGCCACTGCCTCCGGCCATGCGGGCAGGAAATCCCTTCTCTGCTGCTTGTAAGACCCCCGGAGTGCATTGATCCCCCTTGGTCGGTCCTTGAGTTTTTTGATCACACAAAAACCCCTCCAGCATCACCCCCATCATGGTCCCCCAGTATCCTCCCCAGCATCATGCCTCGCACCTCTCCAACATGACCACCAGCATCCCCCTGCAGCATCCTTCCCCCCCCAGCATCCCCCCCATAATGTACTCTCTCTCCCCACCAGTATCCCCCTCCATTTCCTTCTTGCCCCCATCCTGGCCCACTCCCCCAGACCAGCTCACCAGCATTTCAGGAAAATGAATGCTAAAAAAACCCCAGCAAGGGGGATCCCAGACAGGGGGATCCACCCTTCCACAAAACAGTCTGTTACAAAACACCCAGACTGAAATGATCCCAGCACCCACCCCAACCACCTCCTCACCCTCCCCACCTCCCCTTATTGCACTCATTAATTCCTACAGCAGCACAAGCAATTCAGCCCAAGGATTTTTCCACTTGCTCTCTACAGGGGGGGTTCATGGAGATGCCTGGGGGAGCATCCTCAAGAGCCCTCATTCCTGGCTATCCTCCCAGAACTGAATCCAACCACAAGGATGGAGGAAGGACAAGGACCCCTGCACCAGCTTTTAGGGCCTCCAAACCTGGTTCCTGGCCTCTCACTGGGTCCTTCCCCTCTTCCAACCCTGAGGAAAAACATCAGAGTGGAAAACCTGGAGAGCGTCTGACAATGTTCCTTCCGTCACATGTGGAGGCAGAGCTGGAGAGCCCGGGAAAAATCTTCAACAATTGGTTTTGGCAAGAAGAGGCAAACCAGAGCTTTTCATGAACTATTTTTTCTTTCTCTTGTTGTTAGAAAGGTTGCTTTTCCTCTGGCAAGAGCTTCAAAGACAGCTTCTTGCCAGCCCCATCCCTAAACCATCTTCCTAGGATGGTACAAATCCGGCCCGCATCTAGGAAAACCCATGGAGGAGTCCCAGGATCAGTCTCCTCATCCCTGGGGGCTGCAGTTGGGTGCACAGGGAAGGGGAGGGGGCTACACCCTGTTGTGCCCCATGACTTGGACCTGCTGAGGGGACACAGATTGGACCTGCCAGGCACAGGTCCAATCTTGAGGCGTCCCATATCGTCACAGAACAGATGGGGGCATCTCCCCAGGGATTTGGGGTTCTCTGAGCCCCCCCAGTGCTGGTTGGGGTGTCCCACAGCCCACAGGGACATGCTTCATGCCCAAGGCCCCTACTTCCTGATTGCAGTGGCTACCTCTAGCCAAAGCCATCCTGGTACCCCAAGAGGGGGTCAATCCCCCCAGCTGCACCAGTCACCACCTTGATGAAGGTGCCCTGTCTGATATGGGGGGAGAAAGTCACCCAGAGGGGGAAAAAAAAGAAAACCCAGTCCCCAAAGCAAGTGGGCAGACCTAGATATCTCTGGACATCCCTCAGCACCTCTGTGGCATCCCCAAACTCCTCCAGGCAGCCCCTTTGGCATGTTCCTGCAGCATAAGCCTCCCCCAAGGTATCCCCAGCACCCTCCACAGATTCACAGAATGTTAGGGGTTGGAAGGGACCTAGAAGATCACCTAGGCAAACCCCCTTGAGGGTCAAACTCCAGCCCAAACCCCGTGAGGTTCCCAGCCAGGGTGAGGCCCCCGCATGACACCAGTCTGCAGCAAACTGGGGTGTGTGAAGGGGCACAGGCTGCCCCCTCAAAAATCACTGCCCCAAGGTGGGTGCTACAGGGCTCCTCCATGGGGGCCAAGAGCAGCTCAGCTCCCTCCCCACCAAGCATTTACCCACCTGGGGCTGGCAGCCCCCCTGCAACCCTCCTCCTCTGGACCCCGGCTTGTCAGGGCTGGGAAGGTGCTCCCTCTTTGCATTGGGGGCTGTGCAGAGATGGGCATCTCGTAGGCACCCCCGGAGTGGCAGGATTGGGAGGGGGGGAGCATGGTGAGTTGGGGGTGTAGGGATGGGGCAGCGAAAGAGCTTTGCTCACATCTTTGCAGAAGTAAATAATTAAGAAGCAGAAGAGGAAAAGGCAGCGTCTGGCAGAAAAAAGGGTTAAAGCAGCTCGGAGGAGAAGAGGTGAAGGCCGAGGGCTGGCGGAAAGGGGGGGGGGAGGGGGGAGAGAGGGAGGAGGGAGGTTGGGGAGAGGGAGTTGAGAGAACATCCTGTACCCTCCTGGTAAAAACAGCCCAGGCCGGGGGAGGGGGACAAGGGGGGGGGGCAGCAAACCCACCAGCCAGCAGTAAAACACCCCCAGTGTAAAGGGGGGGATACATTGTGAGCACCCTATGGGTGAGCAGGTGAGGATGGGGGTGCAAAGTGGGGTGCAGCTTTGGTGATGGGGTGAGACTGAAGGGGTGTCCTGTGTGTCCTCCCCTCCTCCCCCAGCAACGTCTCTTCATTTTTAGCACCCTGTGCAAAGCAGAGTGGGAGGAAGGGGCACCCCAGTGCTTGCACCCCTCCATCTCTCAGGGGAAAAGGGTCCCTATTACCCCCTCTCTGGAGCTGAGGGGAGAGACAAGGGGGGTGCACCCCGTTGCCAGTGACCTCACTGCAGCAAAATCTACCTGAACCAAAGTGTTCATGCCCCACAGAGCCAGCTCAGGGTGCCCCCACCCTGGCGGTGGGTGTGTGTCCCCCCCCTGAGGCTGGCAGCACCCCACACATGCCGGGGGCCCCTTCCTGTGTTTGTTAAGACGCCGTGAGTCAAGCGTCTGGTTTTCGGTTTAAGCCAATATTTACCAGCCCAGAGCTGCCAAAATAAAGCTGCTGCTTCACCAAGAAATCAAACTGAGACTGGGGGGGGGGGGGGGAAAACATGAAAGCCCCCCCCCCCCCAAAAAAAAAAAGGGGGGGGGGGGGGGGTCATTCATGTGTTCCTCCCCACCCGTCACAGCACAACCACCCTCTTCTCATCTCTCTGGTCTCCCCCATCCTCCTCGCTCTAATACAGGGACACCCGGAAAATAAAGGCATCCCAAAATTCCCGTAATATACACCAACACTTAGCCCAGGCTGTTGTCGTGCATCTCGTGCCCTCCCCTCTCCCCGAATCCCCTTCTTCAAGGAGGGGGTGACCCCCGAAGCAGAGCTCAAGGGTTGCCAGAGCTGTGGGGCTGGGTGCATTTCGGGTCCCTTCCTCCCCAAGGCTGAGCTGCCCTTGGGCTGGTGGGTCCCCTCTAGGCTGGGATGTCCCCAGTGCTCGAGGATGGAACGGGGGGATGTTCCCAGGCCGTGGGCACGCTGCGACTGCCCTCTGCTGGTCTCGGAGCCCGGGCGGTGGCCGAATCCTGCCCATCCTAGAGATGCAAAGCCCCGTCCCGGAAAATTCTGCGGCACATCTTCAGCTGCCCAGTGTAGCCCCCGCTGCTCCCCTTCCCTTGCCCCGCCCCCCTCAGTGCAGAGCTGTTGCCCAAGGGAATAGAAACACAAGGGGTGAAGATGGCACCAAAGGAACCAAGAACACTCCCCCAGTGACCCCTTTGCCTCTTGATGCCCCCTCAGCTCTGCCAGGCACATACATCCTCTACCTCACCCCCCTGCAGCATGTCTGTGCCCCCTCTCTGTGGCCAAACTGCTGTCTCTGAGCTGGGCATCACCCCCTCGTTTGGTGCCTCAGTGCCAGCCGGGCTGCTCCCACACCCAACTCGTCCCTAGTTCCCAAAGGTCCTGCACATTTCACAGCTGGAGAAGCTGCTCCATTAGATGCTGGTGGAGGTGCTGCATGAGGGGCATACACAACCACTACCCATATGACATCCTTTTGGGGTTATAAGGTCCTTTTTGGACACAAGGTCTTTTTTGGGGAGGACTCCCACCTGGCTGCCCACCTCCCAGCCACGTCCACCCACCCCGAGGAGGAGGTGCAGCTCCTGGGGTGCAGTGCTCTCGGTGAAGCACAACCACTGAGCACCTTGAGCACACACTGGTGCTCAACACCACCTTCAGGTCCCTCTTCTCTAGGACCTTTTCTAGGGGACGTTTCCAACCAGAGCAGCTGCAGTGGCAAATAAACCGAGTCCGGCACAACCTGGGCAGCTCCTGGGGCTGCTGCACCTTCCCCTCACCTGCCCCCCATTTGTTAATGCTCCCCTGAGCAGAGCGCACTCCGTGGTTCACTTGCTGCCCTGATTATCATGCACAAATCCAGGTAAAGCCATCGTGTCCCTGCAGCTTTTTCTGGGACATTCTGGCCCAGCTGTCCCCACCCCAGGCTGGAGGGACACGTCAAGTGACAACACCAGCTTGCAGCTCAGCAGAAGATGCTCTTTACTTGGAAACCCTCTCTCAGCCCAGTCAGCGCAGGCAGGTCCGGACATCCCTGGGAAGGGGGAAAAACAGCACACAGGGGCAGGCCAGAGGGGACCATGGCTGGGGGGGGTGTGTGTGTGTGTGTCATCATTCACCAGGACTCCTGATCATTCATTCACGAGGAGCCCCGGGGGTCCTTGCAGACACCGAAATCGCTGTTGGTGATGGACCCCACGATAGTTTTATCAACGTCACAGGTCAGGCCGCTCTCGCAGGGACACTTGTAGTAGACCCCATAGATGCTCTGCGGGGAAGCAAGGCAAGGTGCAGCGTGGGGGCCTGTCCCCGCCCCCCCCCCCCCCCGTGGAAGCAGAGAAGCACCTACCTTTGGGGAGCACACCTGGGTCTCGGCTGACTTCGCCATGCAGCGGGCCAGGCTCAGGCCATTCTTGCGGTGGCAGCAGCCGCTCTTGCACTGGGCACTCTGCAGACACAGCTCTCCAATGTCCTGCACAGCCACACAGGTCATGAGCACCAGGTCATCTCTGTCCCTCCCCCCTTAATCCCCCTCATGCCGTCAGCCTGGGGGGTTTGGGTGGTTGTTGGACACCAGTTCTGCTTTTCAACTGGGGTTCAGCATGCCTGCCCAAGTCTTCCATCTTGCGGTATTTCCTTGGTCTGGCCCAAAATACCACCTGCTGAAGCTTCATTTTCTGCTGGGCTTGTGGGAATGGGGCTGAGACACGAGAGAGAAAGTGTCCCCCCCCGCCCCATTCCCTACAACTTCCCCCTGGAGGGGTTCCTGGCTGGCACAGGCAGCTGAAAGCTTCAATCCCATCTGCCTTCAGGTTTCCCTGTCCCTTTGTATGGCTTTCACAAGCTCTGAGGTCTCTCCCAACACCAGCAAACTCAGCATGCCACCTTCACCTGCCTCAGTTTCTCCACTTTCAATAAGTTTCGCTCTTGGTGGTTGCAGTCAGCACCCCAGGACCACCCCACATAGTTGCTGCCAGAGACCAAAGCACTATGGACCACTCCAAACCCCCCAGCGCAGTGTTTGGGATGTCCCCAGCTGTCACAAAGATGGGATTAGTGTCCCCTCTCACCAAGTTGAAGATAAGCCCTCGCTCGTGGGGTGCAGGCAGGGCCGGGGCCAGGAGCAGCAGGATGAGGAGCAGGCAGGACGGCAGCATGTTGGTCATGATAGGCTCACGTGTGCCTTGGCCACGGGGCCAGCGGGCACTTTATAGCAGGTGTCTCCATCAGCTGATGTGGCTGCTCCTATCACACCCCAACTCGTGGCATTGGGGCAGCCTGTCTGGCGCAGGAGAACAGTGATGCCTGGCAGGTGACCACCCCACACCAGTGATGCCAAAATGCCCTCTGGCAGGTCCTCTGGCTGAAGCCAATGTGAACTAACAGCACCCCTGTGCTTCCCTCGGGGGGATTTCCAGTCTTCCCTCCTCTCCTTCGCCCTGGCTGCTGGTAGCTGTGGAGCTGGGGCTCTCCATAACATCCTCCTCACTGAGCACTGCCGATGGGTTCACGGGCAAAGCAGGAAGTAGTGCTGTGGCAGGAACTCCACTTTCACCCCCAGATCCTACATTGCTTAGATGTTATCACATAATCGTTTTGGTTGAAAGAAAACTTTAAGATCAATGAATGGACACCAAGAAACCTACTGAAAATAGTCCAAAGCATAGCAGGAGCAAGCCCACCCCCTGCCAGCATCCCACCAGCCTCACTTGGTGCTCAGAGCCCACCAATGTCCCCATCCCATTGGCCACCACGTTCCCCTGCCCAGTATTTGCTTTGTGTCTGTGCCTGGGGGACGTGGCTGATGAAAGAAACCAGCCCTGGGAAGGACACAGCTTCTCACACCCGCCGTGGCTCGGCTGCTCTCGGCAATGATTAACACCCGGGCAGCCCTGGCCTTTGGTGGCTGCTGGGGTGATGTTGAGGCTGGTTCTGGGATGACCATCACGCTGGCACATGACAACTGGGCCCCGTGCCAGCAGCTGAGCCTCTGTCGACCTTCAGGATGAGCCTTTCCCCTTTCTGCAGCATGGCCTTGGGGACCATGTCCTCCTGGCCTGCAGCCCAAGACAGCCCTGGACCAGACAGGGGGGTCCAGAGGCCTGCAGCCTCCCACCCCAATGATGCAGCATCCCACACACGCCCCCTCCAGCATGAGGATACCCTGGTGACACCAGCTGGGAGGCCAGACAGGAGCAGCCAAGGGGACACAGCATTTGAGACACATTCTGGGGTGCACAACAAAGCCCAGGTGGAACCTGGGGGTCTCAGCACAGTCCTTGGCCCATTCCATCCTGGGGGAAAAAACACATCCTGGGAAGCATCCAGAGATGCATCTCGGGGCATGTGGCACATCCAGGGGTGCAGCCTGGGCACATCCTGACACGTACTGAGGGGCACACAGCCCGTGGTGGGGGGCACAGTGATGCACAGTGTGCACCCTGGGGTGCACAGCAGGACACGAGGTCCTGCAGCACAAGGCACAGCCCTGGGAAGATCCTGGGGTGCAAGTTGAGGACAGGAGGCTCATCTCAGAGGCTTTGCATGGATCTTGAGGAAGCATCCCAGCAAAAGCGCATCCTTGAGGAGCAGGGTGCATCCCAGGGTCATATGCCCGGGATGAAGGGGATGACATCCCAGGGGTGCATCCAGGGTGTGCAGGGCACATCCCATGGGTTCATCGTAGGGTCCCAGGGTTCATTCCGGGATCCCAGGGCACATCCCGAGGGTGCATTTCGGGGTCCCATCCCGGCAGCACGGGATGCATCGCAGGATCCCACTCCAGGGACACAGGACTCATCCCGAAGTCCGACGGTCCCATCCCGAGAGCGCGTCCCGAGTCGCGCCGTTCGGCGCAGTCGCGGGAGAGGGGAGGTGGGGGGGTCGCGGCGGCTCCTCCCGCGTTGTCCTCCGCTCGTTGCGGGGTCGCGCCACCGCCCCCCGGGGCGGTCCCGCCGCTACCGGAGCCTCCCGGCGGGGCGGGGCAGCGTCGGGCTCCCCGCGGAGCGGAACCGGGGCCGGGGCCGGTTGCCCCCGCCATGCCCAAGCTGCTGCCGGCGCAAGAGGCGGCTCGGATCTATCACACGAACTATGTGAGGAACGCGCGGGCCATGGGGGTGCTCTGGGCCCTCTTCACCCTCTGCTTCTCCATCCTGATGGTGGTGACCTTCATCCAGCCGTACTGGATCGGCGACAGCATCGACACTCCGCAGGCCGGGTACTTCGGCCTCTTCTCCTACTGCATCGGCAACGCGCTCACGGGCGAGCTCATCTGCAAGGGCAGCCCCCTCGACTTCGGCACCATACCCTCCAGCGCCTTCAAAACCGCCATGTTCTTTGTCGGCATCTCCACCTTCCTCATCATCGGCACCATCCTCTGCTTCAGCCTCTTCTTCTTCTGCAACGCAGCCACCGTCTATAAAGTCTGTGCCTGGATGCAGCTGGCGGCAGGTGAGCGGGGCTGACGGTCTCCTTTTTCCCCCTCTCTTCCCCCGCCTCGACTCTGCCACGGTGGGAGGCTGCCCAGGAAGGGAACGCCAGCATAACCCCCATGCTCCGTATGCTTCACTGTACTGGTTGCCGGGGGAATTTGCAGCGAATAAAGCCCACCAGAGCGGCTGAGACCCAGCGGACTCGCTGCCCGTGGGCGATGCATCCCTCGCCCGTGCTGCTGCAAAACTACGCGGCACCAAGAGCCCGGCCCCACTTACCTGGGGGCGACTTTCCTCTGGCCCTCACCCGACGTCGTCATCATTCCTGCTCTGCGGGGTTGTGGCTTGGGAGCATCAGTCCGAGAGCAACAAGCGCTGCCGGGCTGGGGCAGGAGGGCTCCCTGCTGCGTCTGGGATCCCACGGGAATTAACAGGGGACACGGGGATAGTGTTTGCTGGGTTATTTGGTGCTTAGGATTCCCCCCACCCCGCGCAGCAACTGGTAACTCCCTGAGCTCAGGGGATGACATATTGGGGAGGTGGAACAGCAGGAGGGGACTGACTGCAGGATTTGGGATCATCACCCACGTTTTCCAACCTTTCTGCTCATCGAGCTCCAGCCTTTCTCATCCCTCCCCCACCGCAGCCAGACATCCCGTAACCCAGCGCGTTCCTTCCCAGCCCCAGCTGAAACCCAACCTAGCCCTTTGCTGCTCCTGAATCATTCAAAGCCGGCACCGGCTGCAGCCCCCGCTGCCCCCCCCGCCGCGGGAGGGCAGCCCCGGCATCGGGGTTGCTCCAGTTCCCAGCTAAAGAAACGAGCTCAAGCAAAGATTTAGATAAGAGGCTTGGGGCAGCTCAGCCTGCCAGAGAGGGGCTTTGCTGTTGTATTTGCGGGTGTTACTTACCTGTTTTTGCTGTACCGGGAGGACACACCTGGTGCAGGAGGCTGTGGCCACGTGGATGAGCCTGAATCATCCACAACAATCTAGTTTCTCTGCTCCAGACAGGGTCCTGTGGGGGCGACTGCGCACCACCGGGCAATCTAGGTGCTGCTGTATTTCTGGGAGTCATTTTAAAAGGAGGTTAAAAGGGGGGCAGGTGAGAACAGCAGCTATTTTCTGGCCTTTGCT